>JAABKJ010075445.1:74849718-75145212 GCA_011634705.1 Andricus grossulariae | reverse complement strand
CTAATCTTCTTATTTAAAAATTCATCTTTTTGTTAACAAATAAAAATACTTGATTGAAAGTTAAATTCGTTTGTTAAAATTGCATCATTTTGGTTGCAAATTCCATTTTTTTCGTTAAATATTTATCATTTTAGTTGAAAGTTCATGTATTTTGTTCAAAATATGTATTTTTTGGTAGAAATTATTTTCTTAGTTGAAAATTCACATTTTTTTCTGGTTAAAATTTCACCTTTTGGTTGAAAATTCAATTATTTTCATTAAAGATTCATTATTTTAGTTAAAAATGTAGGTACTTTGTTAAAAGTTATTATTTTTTGTAGAAATTAATCTTCTTACTAAAAAAATCATCTTTTTGGTTGAAAATTCAATTATTTTCGTTGAAAACTAATTATTTTCTTTGAAAATTCATGTATTTTGTTGAAAATTTGTATTTTTTGGTAGAAATTAATCTTCTTAGTTAAAAATTCATATTAAATAGAGGAAATTCAACTAAAAAAGATAAATATTTATCAAAAAGTACACTATTTTATTTTTCAGATAGAGAAATAAGTTTATAACCAAATAAAATAAAGTTTCAACAAAATAGTTACATTTTCATCTAAAAAAATAAATTTTCAATCAAAAAAATTAATTATCTATCAAAAAAGATTAATTTTTAACAAAATGCATGAATTTACAAACCAATTTTGAATTTTTTAAGGAATTTTCAAACTATTAGTTAAATTTTCAGCCGTAGAAATGAATTTTCAAGCAAAAAATGAATTTAAAAAAAAATAGTAACATTTTTGAGCAAAGAAATTAATTTTTAACTAAAATAATGAGTCTTCAACTATAAAAATGAATTTTTAACCCAATAGTTGAATTTTCAACAAAATAGTTAAATTTTCAGCCAAATGCATGAATATTCAACCAAGACGATTAAATTTCTATCAAAAACGATAAATATTTGATCAAAAATATAATAGTTGAACTTTCTGTGGAAAAAATCAAATTTCAATCAAAAAACTAATTTTCAATCGAAGAACTGAATTTTCAACCCAAAAGATGAATTTTCAATAAAATAGATGAATTTTGAACCCAGTCGAGTTAATGTTTTATCAAAAAAATATCAATATTCGAGAAAAAATATAATAGTTGAATTTTCAGTTAAAAAAATTAAGTTCCACAAGAAAAAAACGATTTTCAATAAAATAGTTAAAGTGAAAACAATAATTTAATTTTCAACTACAATCATGAATTTTCAATTTAAAAAAATGGATTTTCAACCCAACAGCTAAATTTTGAACGAAAAAGAAAATTTTTTAATAAAATAGATGAATTTTGAACCCAGTCGATTAAATGTTTATCAATAAAGATCAATATTCGAGAAAAAATAAATATAATAGTTAAATTTGCAGTTAAAAGAATTAATTTCCACCAGAAAAAAAACGATTTTCAACAAAATAGTCAAATTGAAAACAATAATTTAATTTTTAACTACAATAATGAATTTTCAATTTAAAAAAATGGATTTTCAACCCATCAGTTTAATTTTCAACAAAATAGTTAAATTTTCAACCAAATAGATGAATTGTGAACCAAGTCGATTAAATGTTTATTACAAAAGATAAATAATCAAGAAAAAATAAAATATTTAAATGTTCAGTTCGAAAAATTCATTTTCACCAGAAAAAAAACTATTTTGCAACAAAATAGTTCAATTTTCATCCAAACAGATCAATTTTTAACCAAGTCGATTAAATGTTTATCAAAAAAGATAAATATTCGAAAAAAAATATAATAGCTAAATTTTCAATTTAAAAAAATGCATTTTCACCAGAAAAAAAAACGAATTTTCAACAAAATAGGTCAAGTGGAAACAATAAATTAATTTTTAATTAAAATAATGAATCTTCAATTGAAAAAAATTTGTTTTTTAACCCAATAGATCAATTTTCAACAAAAAAGTTAAATTTTAAACCAAATAAATGAGTTTTCAATCAAGACCATTACATTTCTATCAAAAAAGATAAATATTCAATAAAAAATATAATAGTTGAACTTTCAGTTTAAAAAATTATTTTTCAATCAAAAAACTAATTTTCAATCACAGAACTGAATTTTCAACCTAAAAGATTAATTTTCTACCAAAAAGAGACAAAATTTCCAACAAAATAGATGAATTTTGAACCAAGTCGATTGAATGTTTGTTAAAAAAGATAAATATTCGAAAATGAATATAATAGTTAAATTTTCAATTAAAAAAATTCAATTCTACAAAAAAAACGAATTTTCAACTAAATATTCAAAGTAAAAAGAAGTAATTCGTTTTTATCTAAAATAATGAATTTTCAATGAAAAAAAGATGAATTTTCAGCCCAATGGATGAATTTTCAACAAAATAATTAAATTTCCAACGAAATAGATAAATTTTCAACCAAGTCGATTAAATTTCTATTAAAAAAGATAAATATTCGATAAAAAATATAATAGTTGAACTTACAGTTAAAAAAATTACTTTCCAGTCAAAAAACTAATTTTCAATCCAAGAACTGAATTTTCAACCCAAAAGATTAATTTTCTACGAAAAAAAAAGACAAATTTTCAACAAAACAGATGAATTTTGAACCAACTTGATTAAATGTTTGTTAAACAAGATAAATATTCGAAAACAAATATAATAGTTAAATTTTCAGTTGACAAAAATTCATTTTCACCAGAAAAAAACTAATTTCAAACAGAATAGTTAAAGTTAAAACAATAATTCAATTTTGAACTAAAATAATGAATCTTCAATATAAAAAAATTGATTTTAAACTCAATAGTTGAATTGTCAACAAAATAATTAGATTTTCAACCAAATAGATGAATTTTCAAGCAAGACGACTACATTTCTATCAGAAAAGATAAATATTCGATAAAAAATATAATAGTTGAACTTTCAGTTAAAAAAATTAATTTTCCATCAAAAAACTAATTTTCGATAAAAAAACTAATTTTCTATCAAAGAACTAATTTTCTATCAAAGAAGTGAATTTTCAACCAAAAAGTTTATGTGAAAACAATAAATTTATTTTCAATTAAAATGATGAATCTTCAATTTTAAAACATGGATTTTTAACCTAATAGTTGAATTTTCAAAAAATAGTTAAATTTTCAACCAAGACGACTAAATTTCTATCAAAAAAGGTAAATATTCGATAAAAAATATCATAGTTGGGCTAAATTTTCAACCATGAATAGTACAGTTAAAATTTGTTGAAATTTTCGTCAAAAAAAAAAAACAGGTTTCACAAAAAAAAAAAAACATTTTAAACAAAATTTTCAATTTCATTTTTTAAATAAAAAAATGAATTTTCAATCAAGAATAATAATTTTATACCAAAAAAGACGAATTTTCAACAAAATATAAGAATTCTTAACCGAAAAGTTTAATTTTGACCTACAAAAACCCACTAATTTCCAAAAAAAAAGAAAGATTAATTTTCAAAAATAAAAATTGATCTTTTTTGGTTTAAAATTCAACTATTCTGTTAAAAAATTGATTTTTTTATTTTGTTAAAAAAATAGTCTTTTTTCTTAGTTCAAAATGAAACTTTTTGGTTGAAAGTTGTTGCATTTTGTTGAAAATTCGTGTTTTTTGGTGAAAATTTTATTTTCTTGGCTGAAAATTCATCTTTTGGTTGAAGATTGACCTATTTTGTTGAAAAATTGTGTTTTTTTTTTTTTAATTAATCTTTTTTTTTGGTTGCAGAATAAATTTTTTGTTCAAAAATGACTGTATTTTGTGGAAAATTCGTCTTTTTTGGTAGAAAATTAATATTCTCCGTTGAAAATTGATATTTTTTTGTTGAAAATTAATCTCTTTTTTAGTTAAAAATTAAACATTTTGGTTAAAAATTGTTAAGTTTTGTGGCAAATTTGTCTTGTTTGATAGAAAAAATTAATCTTCTCGGTTGAAAATTTATATACTCGGCTGAAGATTTACCTATTTTATTAAAAATTGTTGTTTTTTTTCGTTAAAAATTCATTTTACCATCAAAGATTTAACTGTACCATTCATGCTTGAAAATTGATCATTTTTGGTTTAAAATTTAGCTATTTCGTTCAAAAATTCTTTTTTTCTCAATTAATCGTTTTTTAAGTAGAAAATTAAACTTTTTAGTTGAAAATTCGTGCTTTTCGGTCAAAATTAATTTTCTTGGTTAAAAATTCATCTTTTGGTTGTGTTGAAACTTCGTTTTTTTGCTGTTAAAAATTAATTTTTTTTTTTTAATTTAACTATGCCATTTATGATTCAAAATTGATCTTTCGGGTTCAAAATTTAATTATTTTGTTCAAAAATTGTTTTTTTTTTCAAAATTAATGTTTGTTTAAATTGCAGAATAAACTTTTTGATTGAAATATTTGTATTTTGTGGAAAATTCGTCTTTTTTGGTAGAAAATAAGTCTTCTCCGTTGAAAATTGATATTTTTTTGGTTAAAAATTAGTTTCTCCTTTAGTTAAAAATTAAACATTTTGGTTAAATATTGTTGTATTTTGTGGAAAATTTGTCTTGTTCGATTAAAAATTAATCTTCTCGGTTGAAAATTTATATTTTGCGGTTGAAAATTCAACTACTTCATTAAAGATTGAAATATTTTGTTAGATATTCCTTATATTTAGAATTAATTTTGTTAATTAAAATTTTACCTTTACCATTTTTAGTTAAAAATTGATCTTTTTTGGTTTAAAATTTAACAATTTTGTTCGAAAATTCGTTTTTTTTTTGTTTGAAAATTATTAATTTTTTTTTAGTTGCATATTGAACTTTTTGGTTGAAAATTGTTGTATTTTATTGAAAATTCGTGTTTCGTGGTAAAAAATTAGTTTTGTTGGTTGAAAATTCAACTATTTGGTTGAAGATTGACCTGTTGTGTTAAAAATTCATTTTTTTTTGTTGAAAATTAATTTTTTTATCAAAGATTTAACTATACCATTTATGGTTGAAAATTGATCATTTTTGGTTGATAATTTAAATATTTTGTTTGAAAATTCATTTTTTTTTGTTAAAAAATAGTGTTTTTTTCTTAGTTTAAAATTAAACTTTTTGGTTGAAAATTGTTGTATTTTGTTGAAAATTCGTGTTTTTTGGTAAAAAATTAATTTTCTTGGTTGAAAATTCTTCCTTTGGTTGAACATTGACCTATTGTGTTAAAAATTCATTTTTGTTTGTTGAAAATTAATTTTTTTAATAAAGATTTAACTATGCCATTCATGTTTGATGATTGTTTTTTTTTGGTTGAAAATTTAACTATTCAAAAAGTAAGTTAAAAACTAGTTAAAAAAATTTCCTTTTTTTCTTAGTTCAAAATTAAACTTTTTGGTTGAAAATTGTTGTATTTTTTTGAAAATTCTTTTTTTTTGGTAAAAAATTAATTTTCTTGGTTAAAAATTTATCTTTTGGTTGAAGATTGACCTATTGTGTTAAAAATTCATTTTTTTTGTTGTTGAAAATTAATTTTTTTATTCAAGATTTAACTATAATTGATCATTTTTGGTTGAAAATTTAACTATTTGGTTTAAAAATTCGTTTGTTTTTTTGTTAACAAAATTTCATTTTTTTCTTAGTTCAAAATTAAATTTTTTGGTTGAAAATTGTTGTATTTTGTTGAAAATTCGTGGTTTTTGGTAAGAAATTAATTTTCTTGGTTGAAAATTCTTCCTTTGGTTGAAAATTGACCTATTGTGTTAAAAATGCATTTTTTTTTGTTGTTGAAAATTAATTTTTTTATTCAAGATTTGACTATAATTGATCATTTTTGGTTGAAAATTTAACTATTTGGTTTAAAAATTCGTTTGTTTTTTTGTTAAAAAAATTTCATTTTTTTCTTAGTTCAAAATTAAACTTTTTGGTTGAAAATTGTTGTATTTTGTTGAAAATTCGTGTTTTTTGGTAAGAAATCAACAGATGACTTTTCTACCAAAGGATGAATTTTCAATCCAAAAGGACGAATTTTTTATCTAAAAAGACAAATTATCAATAAAAAAATTGAATTCTCAACCCAAAAATAAGACTTTTCCACAAAATAATTATATTTTTAGCCAAGTAGTAGAATTTCGAACCAAAAGAGGTTAATTCTAAACAAAAAATTGACTTAATATTATTAATCATCTAATTTAAATATTTTATTCAATTATTTTAAATATTTTATTTAATTATTTTTTAATTTTATAATTAGTTTGCAAACCAAAAGGACAAAAGAACCAAATAATTATATTTTTAACCGAATTGTAGAATTTTTAACAAAAAAATAATAATTCTGAACCAAAAATATAACAGTTGACTTTAAAAAAAATTAACTTTCAACCAAAAAAGATGTATGTACAACGAAAATTAATGACCTTTTAACAAGAGTTGAAATTTGAATAAAATAATTAAAAAGTAACCCGTTCCGAGAGCTGTATATTGCATTTTCAAAAAAATAGTGGAATTTTCAACAAAAGTCTTACCTAAAAAGTCTAATGTTTTAAAAAATATTTGACTTTTTGACCCCAATAGAAGAATTTTCCACAAAAAAGTTCATTTTTAACCAAAGTTGAATTTCCCACCAAAAAAGATGACTTTTTAAGAAAAGAGTTGAATTTTCAACAAAATAATTCAATTTTCAACCAAATAGTACAATTTCTAACCAAAAGAGATCATTTCTTGTCCAAAAATATGATACACTTTCCATTTAAAAAGAAATAACTTTCAACCATAAAACATGATACCAAAAAAGATTACTTTTCTACCAAAAGTTGAATTTTCAATCCAACAAAATCTACAAAATAGTTGAATTTTCAACAACAAAAAAATGAAAATTTTCACCAAATAGTTCATATTTAAACCAAAAAGATTAATTCTGCACCCAAAATATAATAATCGACTTTTTAAAGAAAAAGAATTAATTTTCAACCAAAAAAAAGATGACTTCTCAACCCAAAAAGGCGAATGTTCAAAAAACTGTTGAATTTTGAACAAAAAAGACGAATTCTGAATGCTAGACTTATCAATTAAAAGTAATTAATTCTTAACCATAAAAGATGAATTTTCAACCAACAAAGATTACTTATCTACCAAAAGATAAATTTTTAATCCAAAAGTGAGAGTTCTATATCCAAAAAGACGAATCATCAACAAAAAAATTCAATTTTCCACTAAAAAAGATGAATTTTCTACAAAATAATTGACTTTCAACCAAAAAAGAGAATTTTTTAACCAAAAGATGAATTTTCAATCAAAAAAGATAAATTTTCAACCCAAAAAGATGAATTAGCAACCCAGAAAGACGAATGTTAAAAAAACAGTTGAATTTTGAACCAATCAAGCCGCATTCTGAACCAAAAATCTAATAGCAGATTGTTATATAAAAATAGCTAACTTTCAACCATAAAAGATGAATTTTCAACCAAAAAAAGATTACTTTTATACCAAAAGATGAATTTGTAATCCAATAGGACGAGTCCTATATCCAAAAAGACAAACTATCAACAAAAAATTGAATTTTTTACTAAAACAGATGAATTTTCAACATAATCATTATATTCACCAGCAAATAGTAGAGTTATTAACAATTATTTGACTTTCAACAAAAAAAGACTACTTTTCAACCAAAAGATGAATTTTCCACCCCCAAAAAAAAAAAACGAATTTTCAACCAAAAAAGATTACTTTTCTACCAAAAGATGAATTTTCAATCCACAAGGACCAATTTTGTTTATCTAAAAAAACGAATTATCAATAAAAGAAATGGAATTTCTGATCAAAAAATAGGACTTTTCAACAAAATAATTCTATTTTTAGCCAAGTAGTAGAATTTCGAACCAAAAGAGATTAATTATGAACCAAAAATATACTTAATATTATTAATCAATTAATTTAACTATTTGATCTAATTAATTTAAATTTTTTATTTTATGATTAATTTGCAAACCAAAAGGACAAAAGAACAAATTAATCATATTTTGAACCAAATAGTAGAATTTTTAACAACAAAATAATAATTCTGAACCAAAAATATAACAGTTGACTTTAAAAAAAAAACTTTCAACCAAACAAGGTGTATGTACAACCAAAATTAATGAGCTTCTAACAAAAGAGTTGAATTTTGAACAAAATAATTCACTCTCAACAAAAAAAAGACGACTTTTCAACCAAAAGATAAATTTTCTAATAAAGAAGATGAATTTTCAAATAAAAAGATGAATTTTCAAATAAAAAAGATGAATTTTCAAATAAAAAATATGATTTTTCAACAAAATAACTCTATTTTTAGCCAAGTAGTAGAGTTTCACACCAAAAGAGATTAATTCTGAACCAAAAATATACTTCATATTATTAATCAATTAATTTAAATATTTGATTTAATTAATTTAAGTATTTTATTTTATTAATTTTTTATTTTATAATTAATTTGCAAACCGAAAGGACAAAAGAACAAATTAATTATATTTTGAACCAAATAGTAGAATTTGTAATAAAAAAATAATAATTCTGAACCAAAAATATAACAGTTCACTTTAAAAAAAATTAACTTTCAACCAAAAAAGGTGTATGTACAACCAAAATTAATGAGCTTCTAACAAAAGAGATGAATTTTGAACAAAATAATTCACTCTCAACAAAAAAAATACGACTTTTCAACCAAACAATATAATTCAGTTATCAACAAAATAATTGAATTTTCAATGAACTAGTTGAATTTTCAACCAAATAATTCAATTTTCAACAAAATAATTGAATATTCGACAAAATAATTAAATTTTCAATAAAATGGTGTAATTTTCAATATAATAATTAAATTTTCAACAAATTAGTTGAATTTTCAATAAAATAATTATATTTTTAACAAAATAGTGGAATTACCAACAAAATAATTCATTTTTCAACAAATGAGTTGAATATTTAACAAAATAATTAAATTTTCAACAAAAGAATTACATTTTCTACAAGATAATTCAATTTTCGTCAAAATAGTTAGAATTTCAACATAATAGTTTAATTTTCAACAAAATAATTAAATATTTAACAAAATAATTAAATTTTCAAAAAAATAGTAGAATATTCAACAAAATAATTCATTTTTAAAAAATTAGTTGAATTTTTAACAAAATAATTAAATTGTAAACAAAACAATTACATTTTCAACAAAATAATTCAATTTTCGTCAAAATAGTTGGATTTTCAACAAAATAGTTTAATTTCCAACAAAATAATTGAATATCCAACAAAATAATTAAACATCTAACAAAATAATTAAATTTTCAATAAAATAGTGTAATTTTCAACAAAATAATTCAATTTTCATCATAATAGTTGATTTTTCAATAAAATAATAAAATCTCCATAAAACTAGTTGACTTTTCAACAAAATAGGAAAATATTATTTTAAATATTCGAATGTTCAACAAACTAGTTCAATTTTTAACAGAAGAGTTAAATTTTCAACAAAGGAATCAAATTTTCTACAAAAAAGTTAAATTTTCAACTAAATAATTCAATTTTTAACAAAATAGTTGTATTTCTAAAAACATAGTTACATTTTTGACAAAGTAGTGGAATTTTCAACAAAATAATTGAATTTTCAATAAATTAGTTGAATTTTTAACCAAATAATTAAATTTCTAGCAAAATAATTCAATTTTCAACAAACTAGTTGAATTTTCAACAAAATAATTAAATTTTCAACAAAATAATTCAATTTTCAGCAAAATGTCTGCATTTTCAACAAAATAATTCAATTATTAACAAAACAGTTGAATTTTGAAGAAAATAGTTCAATTTTTCAAAACATAATTTCAGACGAAAGAGATGGATCTTTAACTGATACAAAAAACAAAAACCATCAATTTTCAACCAAAAATTAAATGCTTAAATTTTCATTTAAAAAATCTAATTTTCAACTAAGAAAACGACGAACGAATTTTTTAAGGAAGAAGCTCATTTTTTAGTAAAAAAAAAAAAAATTCTATAAAGCAATTGAATTTTCAACCCGAAAATATCATTTTTCAACCAAAAAGTTAACTTTCAAGTAAAAATGAAAAAGTTGAATTTACAATCAAAAGTTTATTATTAATAAAAAAACAGACTTTTAAGAAAATATTGAAATTTTCAAACAAAGTGCTGGATCTTCAACTGGTAAAATAAATTTGTAACAAAGCAATTTGTGTATCAACCAAGTAGTTGAATTTCTTATCAAGATGATCAATTTTATATAAAAAAAATTTACAACAAAATACATCAACTTTTCTACAAATAGTTAAACTTTTAATTAAGAACGATCAGTTTTCAACCTAAAATTGAATAGTTAAATTTTGAGTTAAAAAAATTAACTTTCGATAAAAAAACAACAAAGGAATTTTTTTAAAAGCATTGAGTTTTCAAGCCAAAAAGACGAATTTTCAACAAAGAGAAGTTAAATTTTCAAACCGAAAATATGATTCTTCAACGAAAAAAGTTAATTTTTACCGCAAAATGGAATAGTTAATTTGCTGTTCAAAAAATTTATGATTAAGAATAAAAAGGAATTTCCAACAAAATATTAAAATTTTCAACCTAAAAATTGGATTTTCAACAAAAAAGTTCAATTTTCAACAAAATAGTTCAATTTTCAACCAAATAAATTTTTCACCTAATAGGAAATAACTTTCGACCAGAAATAGTTGGATTTTCTTATTGGCTTCTATTCATTCAGTTTGAATTCAATCGAGAAACGAGAAAGAGGGAACGTTTTTTTAAAAGAGGGGAAAAAAGAGGAATTTTTTAAAAAGGGAAAAAGAGGTGACTAAGGAAAAAAGTCAGAACTCTGTATTCAGAATCTTCACTTGAAAAAAAAATCACTAATTATTATTAGCCATTAGTCATTATTCACAAATTCGAAACCAAAAATTTATCAAGGTCCAAAAAACGTGAACAATTCTTGGATTGATCACCACATTTCCAAATTTGGTGCAGTTATTATATTATTATTTACGCAAGGGCGTCCTATGAGTTGATGTTTTAATATTTGATTCGTTGTTGGCTCACAAGCTTCCTGTTACTATTCGAGTAGCCAGATTTTGATTCGAATTGCATTCGAGTAGCGAGATTCGGATTCGGATTGCATTCCAATTGCCAGATTCGGATTTGGATTGCATTCGAGTAGCCAGATTCGGATTCGGATTGCATTCGAGTAGCCAGATTCGGATTCGGATTGCATTCGAGTAGCCAGATTCGGATTTGGATTGCATTCGAGTAGCCAGATTCGGATTCGGATTGCATTCGAGTAGCCAGATTCGGATTCGGATTGCATTCGAGTAGCCAGATTCGGATTTGGATTGCATTCGAGTAGCCAGATTCGGATTCGGATTGCATTCGAGTAGCCAGATTCGGATTCCTCTCCCTCTCCCTATCCCTCTCCCCGTCTCTCATCTTCCCCCTCTTCCCCTTCCTATCTCTCCTCTTCTTCCTCTCCCTCTTCTTCCTCTCACTCTTCCCCCTCTCCCTCTTCCCATCTCTCCTTTTCTCCCTCTTCTACTCCCTCTTCCCATCTCTTCTTCCTCTCTCTCTCTCTTCCTCTTCTCTTCCCTCTTCCCATCTATTCTCCCACTCTCTCTGCCTCTACTCCTCCCTTTTCCCATCTCTTCTCCCTCTCTCTCTCCCACTTCCCATCTTTCCTCTTCCCATCTCTCCTCGTCTCCCTCTCCCTTTTCTCCCTCACCCTCTCTATCTCCCTCTTCCCGCCTCTCATCTTCCCCTCTCCCTCTTCCCATCTCTCCTCGTCTCCCTCTCCTCTTCTCCCTCTCCCTCTTCTCCCTCGCCCTCTCCATCTCTCTCTTCCCGTCTCTTTTCTTCTCCCTTTCCCTCTTCCCCCTCTCCCTCTTCCCGTCTCTCATCTTCCCCTCTCCCTCTTCCCATCTCTCCTCTTCTCCCTCTCCCTCTTCTCCCTCGCCCTCTCCATCTCCCTCTTCCCGTCTCTTATCTTCTCCCTTTCCCTCTTCCCCCTCTCCCTCTTCCCACCTCTCCTCTTCTCCCTCTCCCTCTTCTTCCTCTCCCTCCCCATCTCCCTCTTCTCATCTCTCCTCTTCTCATCTCTCCTCTTCTCCCTCTATCTTTCCTTTCTACTATTCTTTCTATTTTCTCAACCTTTCATTATTCTCATTAAGAATTAATCTTTTTTGGTTGAGAATTTAACTACTTGGTTGAAAGTTAAACTACATTGTTAAAAATTTATTTGATTGGTTCAAGATTGAATTAATAGTTGAAAATTCAACTATTACAATTTTGGTTGATTATTTATCTTTTTTGTTCAACATTAAAATTCAACTACTTGGTTGAAAGTTGAATTATTTTTGTTAAAAATTGATTTTATCGGTTGAATATTAAACTATTCGGTTGAAAATTAATTTTTGAGTTAACTTTTCCATTGTTTGTTGAAAATGGATTGTTTTTAGTTGAAAAATCGTCTTTTTTGGTAGAAAGTTAATCATCCAGGTTGACAATTGAACTGCTTAGTTGAAAGGTGAACTACATTCTTAAAAATTCTTTTATTATTTACAGATTCATCTCGTTGGTTGATGAGTTAACTATTTTATTAAAGATTCGTTTTTTTGGTTGAACCTTATTTTTTTGAACTGAAAATCTAACTATTCCCTTTTTTGTTGAAAATTGATCGTTTTTAGTTCAAAATATAATTATTTGGTTGAAAATGATATTTTTGCTTAAATCAAGTGCTTTCTACAGAATTCATCTATCTTGCTTCAAAAATTTAACAATTTGGTTTAAATGTTTTTTCCCTTTTGACTGAAAAATCTTTCGGGTTAAGAATGCAACTCTTTTTGAAATTTATTTCTTTTTAACTGTTTTTTTGTTGTTGTTGTTAAAAGATAATTCTTTGATTATTTTTGCTTGAAATGTCTACTATTATATGTTTGGTTGTAAAATCATATTTTTTGATTAAAAATTTTATTATTTGTTTGAAAATTCTACAATTTTATTAAGAATTCATTATTTTTTGTTGAAAATTTTTCTTTTTGGGTTAAAAATTCAACTGTTTTGTAGAGAATTCGCCTTTTGGGCTTGAAAATGCAACAATTTAGTTTAAATGTTTTTTCTCTCTTGACTGAAAAATCTTTCGTGGTCAAAATTACAACTGTTTTATAGAAAATTAGTCTTTTTGGTTTGAAAATTCATCAGTGTTGTTGAAAATTCTGTTTTTCTTGTTTGGTAGAACATTTAACTTTGTCGAAAATTAACTTTTGGATTGAAAATTTATATTTTCGGGTTAAAAATTCAACTGTTTTGTAGAGAATTTGCCTTTTTGTCAGCGAACTTGAACAATTTGATTAAAATTTTTTGTTTCTCTTGACTAAAAAATCTGTATCGGTTGAAAATGCAACTATTCTGTAGAAAATTCGTCTTTTTGGCTTGAAAATTCACCAATTTTGTTGAAAAATCAATATTTCTGGTAGAACATTTAACTTTGTTGAAAATTAACTTTTTGGTTTTTTTGTTGTTTTTTTTTTTTTGAAAGTTAATTGTTCAATTCTTTTTACTTGAAATGTCTACTATCATATTTTTGGTTGAGAATTCATCTTTTTTGTTACAAATTTTATTATTTCTTTGAAAATGCCACAATTTTATCAAAAAGTTATTGTTTTTGGAGAAAAATAGAAGTTTTTTGAAAATTTATCTTTTTTGGTTGAAAATTCAACTTTTTTTGTAGATAATTCGCCTTTTTGGCTTAAAAATTCAATAATTTGGTTTAATTGTCGAAAATTCAACTGTTTTGGTGAAAATTCGTCCTTTTCGATTGAAAATGCAAGAGTTGAAAATTGAAAGTACAGAAGTTCTTGGTGGAAAATTTAACAATAAAATTTCTTAAACTGACAATTAAACTATTCCATCTTTAGTTAAATTTGTTTTCAGTTAAAAAGTTTACTATTTGGTTAAAAAATGATCTTCTTTAGTTTAGAGTTCAACTTTTTGGTTGAAAATTCATGTATTTCGTTAAAAATTCGTTTTTCTTGGTAAAAATTTAATCTTCTTGGTTAAAAATTTATCATTTTCGGTTAAAAATGCAATTGTTTGGTTAAAATATCAACTGTTACATGCTTTGTGGAGATATAAATATTTAACTAGAATAAAGAATCTTCAACCTACAAAATTAATCTTTAACAAAATTGTTTAATTTTCAATTAAGTAGATTAATTTTCAGCTAAAAAGTTTAATTTTCAAACAAAAATATAAGTTTTTAAACAAGAAGTATATTTTTCTTCCGAAAGAGACGAATAAAAAAAGCAGTTATCTTTTTAACCAGTACGGGTACTTTTTTTAAATTTCCTAATTTCTGACATAGTAGATTAATTTTTAACCAAATAGTTGTATTTCCAACCAAAAACGTGAATTTTTCGAAAAGAACAATAATGTTCTACCGAAAAAGACGAATTTTTAACAAAATACTTGAATTTTTGACAAATTAGTTTAACTTTCAACAAAAAGTTGAATTTTCAATCAGAAAAGACAACTTACAAAAAAATTTGAAAAAAAGTTAATTGCAAACCACTTAGCTGAATTTTTCATAAAAGTACCAGAATTTTCAACCAAAAATCTGTATAGTTACATTTTCAATCTAAAAAGTTGGTCTTACCAAAAAAAAACGCATTTTTAATAACGTAGTTAAATTTTTAACTAAGAAGAAGAATAAAATCGAAAAAAAAAACAGTTGAATTTTCAGTTGAAAATTAAATTTTGAAATGAATAGTTAAATTGGAAACAAATTCAACATAATCGTAAAATTTTAAACTGAAATTATGAATGTTCAATACAAAAAAAAATTCCAACAAACAATTTATTTCAATGAAATAGTTGAATTTTCATTAAAAATGATGAATCTTCACCTGGAACGGTAATACTTTCAGTTAAAATTAATTTACAACCAAAAACAACGATTTTTCAGCAAAATAGTTCAATTTTCGACCAGACAGATGAATTTTCAGCTGAAATAAAGAATCTTAAAAAAAATGAATTTTTAATAAAATTGTTGAATTTTCTAGAAAGTAGAATTATTTTTAACCAAACCAGATTTTAATTTTGAATTAAAAACAGATAAGGTCAACCAAAAAAGACGAATTTTGAACAAAACAGTTAACTTTTAACCAAAGGAGCACCTTTTAACAAAATTGTTTAATATTCAACAAGTCAGATTAATTTTCAAACAAAGAGTTGAATTTTTGCACCAAAAACATGAATATTTAACCAAGAAGAATATTTTTTTACTGAAAAAGATTAATTTTTTTAGCAAAATACATTAATTGTCAATCAAATATATAAATTTTCTACCAAAGAAGTTGAATTATTATGGAGCCAAAAAGACAACTTGTCAACAAAATAGTTCAATTTTCAGTAAAAAAATGAATTTCGAAAATCTATTGGATTTTGTACAATTTAAATCTATTTTTGAACAAATAATTCAAGTTTCAACCAAAAACAATAATTTTCACCCAAGAATATTATATTTTTTCTGAAAAAATCAATTACAATCAATATACGCGAATTTCGAACCAAGTAGCTGAATTTTTAATAAAAAAACGAGTAAAATTCAGCAAAAACAGAAAGGGTAAATTTCCATTGAAGAAAATTAGTTAAAAAATTGATAAAAATTAAAATTAGAATGATTTTATAAAAAAACAGTTCAACGTTCGACCAAGAAGTTGAATTTTTAACCAAAACAAGCAATTTTCAAGAAAGAATAAAACAGTTACATTTTTAGTTGAAAAATTTATTTCTAACAAAAAAAAGGAATTATTAAAAAAAAATAGATAAATTTCGAACCAAATGATTTTCGAACGAATCAGTTCAACTTCCAACCAAGTAGTTGAATTTTTAAGAAAAAAACTAGTAATTTTCAACAAAAAACAGAACAGTTATGTTGTCAGGCAAAAAAATTAATTTTCAATAACAACAAAAAAACACAAATTTTTATCGAAATAGTAGAATTTTGAACCAAAAGAATTGAAGTCTGAACCAAAAATATCATAGTATACTTTTCAAATAAAAAGAATTAACTTTCAACGAAAAATAATTCAATTTTCTTATTGGACTTTATTAATTGAGTTTAAGAGGGGAATAGGGGAAAGACTGTGAAGTCTGTATTAAAATATTTCACTTGTAAAATAAAATCAGTAATTTTCCTTTTTTCTAGAATTTTAAAAAATTGCCATCCACATTTATATTTTCTATTTTTGTTGTCACATTCTTCGTTAACCACTCCCCCACCTCGCGCTACGTCACAAATAGTCTCAGACAAATTCTCAAAAAAAAAATGTTCATCGAGTATAAATAATGACCACCCTGATGCAGGGATTCTAAAAAAAGAAAAAGTGGAGAAAGCAAAAAAAAAATATAATATTTAATTACTTGGAAAATGAGCATTATGCAGCGAAAGCCAGCGAGCGAGTCTTTTGAAATATAACTGATCCTGGCTTGCCGTTTTTGAAAGGAATAATTAAAAGACCTTTTTGTCTCGGTGGACAAAATTACGGGAAAGATTACATCAAAGAGTTCCGTCCCTCGCGAATTGCGGCTGAACCTTAATGCCGCAGTTCGCTACTTCACTCGGCCTACTTACGTGCTCATGAATAATGCGTTCGAGTGTACATTAAAAAAATCAGCTAAGTCGACAAAGGCAAAGGACTCTGAAGCAGAACAGCAACAGGCAAAATTAACTATTATGTGAGAAGTGGTCAGCTTAGCAGCGAGTGACATTCGCGGCAAGTCGCACTAGCGGAAAGTCAGCTTAGCAGCGAGTGACATTTGCGACAAGTCGCACTAGCGGAAAGTCAGCTTAGAAATTTAACTATTCCATTTTTAGTTGAAAATTTGTACTTTTTAGTTCAAAATTCATCTTTTTTAGTTGAAAATTCATGTATTTTGTTGGAAAATGAATTTCTTCGGTTAAAAATTTAACTACTTTGTTGAAAATTCTTTCTTTCTTTTAAAATTAATTTTTTTAGCTGCCAATTTAACTTCTTTTTCTGTAGAAAATTAATCTTCTTGATTGCAAATTCCTCATTTCAGTTGAAAATTCAACCATTTGGTTCAAAATCTATTTTTTTTTTTATTCAAGATTCATCATTATAGTTGAAAATTCTTTTCTTTAGTTGGAAATTAAATTATTTTGCTGAAAATTCGTTTTTTTATGGTAAGAAATTAATGTTTTAAACTGTAATTCTATCTATTTTTAGTAGAAAATTCATGTATTTTGTTGTAAGTTCGTCTTTTTATATAGAAAATGATTCTTCTTGATTGAAAGTTAACTTTT
Source organism: Andricus grossulariae (assembly GCA_011634705.1). Classification (NCBI taxonomy): domain Eukaryota; kingdom Metazoa; phylum Arthropoda; class Insecta; order Hymenoptera; family Cynipidae; genus Andricus; species Andricus grossulariae. Next base: position 75,127,911 of record JAABKJ010075445.1, on the reverse strand, counting down.
TTGTTAAATATTTCTTATTTTAGTTGAAAATGCGATTCTTTGGCTAAATTTTTTACTATTTTGTTGAAAATTCATGTATTTTGTTAGGAATTCATCTTTTTTTATATAAAATTAATCTTATTGGTGGAAAATTTATCTTTTTGGTTGAAGATTAATTTTTTTGGTTGAAAATTATCCCATTTGTTTGAAAATTAAGTTTTAATTAGTTGAAAATTTCTACTTTTTAGTTCAAAATTAATCTTTTTTAGTTGAAAATTTGTACTTTTTAGTTCAAAGTTCTTCTTTTTTAGTTGAAAATTCATGTATTTTGCTGGAAAATTAATTTCTTCTGTTAAAAATTTAACTATTTTGTTAAAAATTCTTTTTTTTTGCTTTAAAAATTTAACTATTTTGCTGCAAATTCGTTTTTTTTATGGTAAGAAAGTAATTTTTTAAACTGTAAATCTATTCCATCTTTTTTTAGCAGAAAATTCATGTATTTTGTTGAAAGTTCGTCTTTTTGTATAGAAAATTAATCTTCTTGAATGAAAATTAATGTTTTTGATCAATATTTCTTATTTTAGTTGAAAATTCGTTCCTTTGGTTAAAATTTTTACTATTTTGTTGAAAATTCATGTATTTTGTTAGGAATTCATCTTTTTTGATATAAAATTAAACTTATTGGTGGAAAATTTATCTTTTTGGTTGAAGATTAATTTCTTTGGTTGAAAATTAAACCATTTTGTTGAAAATTAGTTTTAATTGGTTGAAAATTAATTTTTTAAACTAAAAATTTAACAATTCCAGTTTGAGATGACAATTGGTACTTTTTAGTTCAAAAATCATATTTTTTAGTTGAACATTTGTACTTTTTAGTTCAAAACTCATCTTTTTTAGTTGAAAATTCATGTATTTTGTTGCAAAAATAATTTGTTCGGTTAAAAATTTAACTATTTTGTTGCAAATTTTTTCTTTTTTTTAAATTAATTCTTTTAGCTGCCAATTTAACTTCTTTTTCTGTATAAAATTAATCTTCTTGATTGCAAATTCATCATTTCAGTTGACAATTCAACCATTTGGTTTAAAATTTATTTTTTTTTATTGAAGATTCATCATTATAGTTGAAAATTCTTTTCTATCCTTAAAAATTTAACTATTTTGTTGACAATTCTTTTTTTTGTCGAAAATTAATTTTTACCTGAAAATGTAACTACTCCGTGTTTGGTTGAAAATTCTTCTTTTGTATCTTCTTGGTGCAAAATTCGTCTTTTTCGTGGACCATTTATTTCTTTGGTTGAAAATTAAACTATTTTGCTGCAAATTCGTTTTTTTTTATTGAAAATTAATCTTGTTGGTGGAAAATTGATCTTTTTGGTTGAAGATTAATTTCTTTGGTTGAAAATTGAATCATTTTGTTGAGAATTAGTTTTAATTAGTTGAAAATTAATTTTTGAGCTAAAAATTTAACTATTTCATTTTCAGTTGAAAATTTGTACTTTTTAGTTCAAAATTAATCTTTTTTAGTTGAAAATTTGTACTTTTTAGTTCAAAATTCATCCTTTTTAGTTGAAAATTCATGTATTTTTTTTAAATTAATTTATTCGGTTAAAAATTTAACTATTTTGTTGAAAATTCTTTCTTTTTTTTTGTTGAAATTAATTTTTTTAGCTGTAAATTATATTGCGCCGTATTTGGTTGAAAATTTTTCTATTTAAATAAATATAAATATTTCTTATTTCAGTTGAAAATTCGTTCCTTTGGTTAAAATTTTTAATACTTTGTTAAAAATGTATGTATTTTGTTAAGAATTCATCTTTTTTGGTAGAAAATTAATCTTATTGGTGGAAAATTGATCTTTTTGGTTGAAGATTAATTTCTTTGGTTGAAAATTCAACCATTTTGTTTAAAATTAGTTTCAATTGGTTTACAATTAATTTTTTAACTAAAAATTTAATAATTCCATTTTTAGATGACAATTGGTACTTTTTAGTTCAAAATTCATATTTTTTAGTTGAACCTTCGTACTTTTTAGTTCAAAATTTATCTTTTTTAGTTGAAAATTTGTACTTTTTAATTCAAAATTCATCTTTTTTAGTTGAAAATTCATGTATTTTGTGGGTAAATTAATTTCTTCCCTTAAAAATTTAACTATTTTGTTGAAAATTCTTTTTTTGTTGAAAATACATTTTTTACCTTAAAAATTTTACCTAAAATTTAATTACTCTGTGTTTGGTTGAAAATTCTTCTATTTAAATAAATATTTCTTATTTTAGTTACTTATAGAAATATGATATACAATAATGTAGGACTCGAAATGAAAAAAAAAATGGATCAATTCTACATCTTATTAATTAGAAAAAAATCATTGACTGTTAACTGGTCGGCGCTACCCCTCCTTACCCTATAGAAGAAAATTAGCAACACTTCCAGACCAAATAAGATTTAATAAAGTTTGACGTTCCGTCACTAGTCATAGTAACCTCATCAGAAACCCATGGTTAAATCTATTAAAAGAATTACATAGGAAATCACATAAAATGTAAAAGTGTTTAAAAAAATAATTTTTTAACATCGAAATACAATGACCTACCATTAGGTAGAGCGGTGAAGTTCAGTTACTTTGTTAAAAATTAATTTTTTTTTGTTTGAAAATTCATCTCTTAGGTTGAAAATTGAATTACTTTATTGAAAATTCGTGTTTTTATTTCGAATTAATTTTTTACCTGAACATGTAACTTCCCTTTTTTTGTTGAAAATTGATCTTTTTAGTTAAAAATTCGCCTTCATTCATCTTTTTTGGTAGAAAATTATATTATTTGGGTGAAGGTTAAAGCAATTTATTAAAACATCATTTTTGTTGTTGCAAACTCATAATTTTAGTTAAAAATTCATCTTTTTGGCTGAAAATTAATATTTTTAAATTGAAAATTGAACTATTCCAGTTGAAGATTAATTATTTGTATTAAAAATTCATTTCGTTGGTTGGAACTTTAACGACTTCATTAAAAATTTCTTATTTGTTGAAAAAATTAATTTTTTCAATTGAAAATGTAACTATTCCATTTTTAGCTGAAAATTCATTTTTTTTTTTTAATTGAAAATTCGAATATGTAATCTGGTAAAAGTTGAACCACTTTCATAAAAATTAATTTTTTTGTTTGAAATGTCATCTCTTGGATTCAAAATGGAACTATTTTATTAAAATATTTTTGTTTTGGTTGAAAATTAAGTTTTTTAAATTAAAAATTCAACTATTCCAGTTTACAATTCGTCTTTTTGATTTAAAAATTTGAATTTTTGGTTGAAAGTTAAACTACCTTCTTAAACAAATTTTTTTTATGTTTTATCTTTTTAATTTAAAATTCATCTCTCTGTTTGACAATTTGTCTTGTTTGTTTGAAAATGCAACTGTTTTTGGGTGAGATTAATCTTTTTTGTTTAAAATTCGAAACAAATTGGTTGAAAATTCAACTAGTTGGTTAAAAATTTAGTTATTTTATTGGAAATTAAATTTAAATAAACTGAAAAATAGATAACACAGTCACCAACTATAATTTTTTAACAATGTTCGGTAAAGCTTAATAAATGAGAAAGTTCAAAATATTTTCGATTCTAGCGTCGTGATTTTTCACCGTCATAAAAGAAGAATCACCAAGAAACGGGTTTTTGACCTTGAAATTAGATTTTTGAGTCATGTTTCGTGAAAATGATCTTTTTACTGTAAAAAGGGTACCTTGAAAAATTAATTTTTTTTGTCCTGGAAAACGAAGATTTTTTCTATTTGGTTTGGAAATTCATCTCTTTTGGCAGAAATTTGATCTTTTTTATTTAAAATGCAACCATTCTATTTTTGACTCAAAATTTTTTTTAATTGAAAATTAACTACTTGGGTAAAAGTTGAACAACTTTGTTAAAATTTTATTTTTTCTTTAAAGGTTCATTTCTTTAGTTGAAAATTTAACTATTTTGTTGAAAATTCTTTTCATTTATATTAAAAGTTTTTTACCTGAAAATGTAACTTTTCCATTTTTTGTTGAAAATTCTTCTTTGTAAGATGAAAATTCAACATTTTTGATTTGACATCTGAAATTTTCAAAAATCTTTTTGAATTTTCACAAGATTTTGATGAAAATTATATTTATATAACATTAAAAATAAATCACCAAAAAAACCTACAGTAAATATTTATTATTTTGTATTCAAAATTATTTTGCCCCTCAAATCGACAAACTACACGCGCGAAGGTGGTTTTTTTCTTCCATGATGCCTTCACGCGTCGAATCGGTTTTCATAATTTAAACCAAAAATTCTGCAAAACAGTCAAGTTTTGTTTTTCCTGTGGTCATCCAATTTGGAATATTTGCATGTTTGAAGCAAACAATTCCATTTCGACATCAAAGATTATTGGATCTGTTGTCAGGGCGATTTAGGTGCTCCAGTGAACCTTTGCTTTTTTCCTGTTACGTAAAAAACGATTGTTTTCTGTTTGATCGACGCAACACGAAACCATTAATGTCTGTCTCTTTGGCGTGCACAATGCACTTTATTTGTTACTCAAGTGCTCCGTCTGCTCGACATAAAAGCTGTCTACTATAAAGGAAAAGTATTTTGACCCACGACCTATTGCTCATTTCTTTTTTAATTTAATTCAAAATAGTTTGAAAATTCTCTAGAAATGTTTTTTTTTTATTGTATTATATTAGAACGGATGAAGTTACATTGATCTAAATAATAAAAAGTGTTCTAAATAACACTAACAGCGTACAAATCCTTTCCTCAAAAATCGAGTTGAAACTGCTTGAATATGAGTTTTAGTGACTTTTCAGTTTGTTCTTTGGAATTTTCTGGAATTTTGTGATAATGAATGAATCTTTGATAATAAAGGCAGCAATTCCTTTCTTAAATTAACCCCAGGATAAAATTTACAGTGAAACCTGGATTTAGCTCCCCTGGATTTTGCCCTTCCGAGAATTGATGCCGCGCCTTGGGTGATTTAATTTAAAGAGTTCAAAATTCAACTAAATAATTGAATTTCCCATCAAAAAATTGATTTTTGGACTAAGAAGAATAATTTTCTACAAAAAAAAAGACGAATTATAAAAGAAAGAAGTTTCAACAAAATAGTTAAATTTTCAAACCAAGACATGAATTTTCAAATAAGTATTAGAATTTGCAACCAAAAACATACACTTTTAACCAAAAGGATTAATTTTCTACCAACTCAACTGAAGAAAAAAATTTCAACAAAATATTTAACTTCTAAACCACAGAAATGAATTTTCATCTAAAAATATGAATCTTCATTTAAAAAAAAGATTTTTCAAGAAAAGAGTTCAGAGTGCAACCAAATAGTTGAGTTTCCTACCAAAAAATTGATTTTTGGACTAAAAAGATTACTTTTCTACGAAAAAAGACGAATTATAAAAAAAAATAGTTAAATTTTCAACTAAAAAGTATGAATTTTGAACCAAAAATGGAATAGTTAAATTTTGTGTTAAAAAATTAATTTTCAACTAAAAATGAAACGAATTTTTAACAAAACAGTTGAATTTAAAACAAAAAAGTTAAAAAATTAATTTTCAAACTAAAAATAAAACGAATTTTCAACAAAACAGTTGAATTTACAAGAAAAAAGTTAATTTGCGACTAAATAGTTGAATTTTCGACTAAAACGATGAATCTATAAAGAAAAAAAAAATGTTGTTTACAAAGTTTGTCAATTTCCTATTCAAGATATCAATTTTCAAACAAGAATTGAATTAATAGTTACATTTTTAATTAAAAAAATTATTTAAAAAAAAGAACTTTCAACAAAATAGTTAACTTTTCAACCAAAGTGATCAATTTTCATCCAAAACTATGAATTTAAATTTTAAAAAAAATTTCAAGAAAAAGAGTTCAAAATTCAACTAAATAGATGAATTTCCCATGAAAAAATTGATTTTTGGACTAAGAAGATTAATATTCTACGAAAAAAGACGAATTATCAAATAAAATAAAAAAAAATAAAAATTTTCAACCAAGTACTTGAGTTTTCAACTATAAAAAATGGAATTTTCAACCAAAAATGGAATAGTTAAAATTTAGCTGAATTTTCAACAAAAAAGTTCATTTGCGACCATATAGTTGAATTTTTAACTAAAACGATGAATCTGCAACGAAAAAAAAATAATTTTTTACAAAGTTTATCAATTTCCTATGTTAAATATCAATTTTGAACAAAAAATGGAATAGTTACATTTTTAATTAGAAAATTTATTTTTTACAACAAAAAAAAGAAAGAATTTTGAACAAAATATTGGACTTCTCAACCAAAGAAATGAATTTTCATTTAAAAATATGAATTTTCAGTAAAAAAAAAAGAATTTTCAAGAAATGAGTTCAAAATTCAATCAAATAGTTGAATTTCACAACAAAAAATTGATTTTTGGACTAAGAAGAATAATTTTCTACCAACTCAACTAAAAAAAAGGAATTTTCAACAAAATATTTAACTTTTTAATCAAAGAGATGAATTTTCATCTAAAAATATGAATCTTCATGAAAAAAAAGAATTTTGAAGAAAAGAGTTTAAAATTCAACCAAACAGTTGAATTTCCGATCGAAAAGTGGATTTTTGGACTAAGAAGGTTAATTTTCTACGAAAAAAGACGAATTATAGAAAAAAATACTTAAATTTTTAACCAAGTACTTGAATTTTCAACTAAAAAAAATGGAATTTTCAACCAAAAATGGAATAGTTAAATTTTAGTTGAATTTTCAACAAAAAAGTTAATTTGCGACCAAATAGTTGAATTTTCCACTAAAACGAAGAATCTACAACGAAAAAGAAAGATTTTTTTACAAAGTTTATCAATTTCCTATGTTAAATATCAATTTTTAATAAAAAATGGAAGAGTTACATTTTTAATTACAAAATTTATTTTTTACTACAAAAAAAAAACAATTTTGAACAAAATATTTTACTTCTCAACCAAAGAAATGAATTTTCATTTAAAAAAAAAGAATTTTTAAGAAAAGAGTTCAAATTTTAACCAAAAAGTTGAATTTCCAATCAAAAAGTTGTTTTTGAACTAAGAAGATTAATTTTCTACGAAAAAAGACGAATTAACAAACAAAACAAATACTTAAATTTTCAACCAAGTACTTCAGTTTTTAATTAAAAAAGATGAATTTTCAACAAAAAATGGAATAGTTAAATTTTCAGTTGAAAAATTAATTTTCAAACTAAAAATGAAACGAATTTTCAACAAAACAGTTGAATTTACAAAAAAAAAGTTAACTTGCGACTAAATATTTGAATTTTCGACTGAAACGATGAATCTATAAAGAAAAAAAAAAGTTTCTTTACAAAGTTTGTCAATTTCCTATTTAAAATATCAATTTTTAACCAAAAATGGAATGCATAGTTAACTTTTTAATTTAAAAAATTATTTTTGACAAAAAAAAAAGAACTTTCAACAAAATAGTTAACTTTTGAACCAAAGAAATGAATTTTCATCCGAAACTATGAATTTAAATTTTCAAACAAATTTCAATAAAAAGAGTTCAAAATTCAACTAAATAGATGAATTTCCCACCAAAAAATTAATTTTTGGACTACGAAGATTAATTTTCTACGAAAAAAGACGAATTATCAAATAAAATAGAAAAAATAAAAATTTTCAACCAAGTACTTGAGTTTTCAACTATAAAAAATGGAATTTTCAACCAAAAATGGAATAGTTCCTTAGACATTTTTGGATTAGACATTGTAAGAGCAGATATTTTTGATGTGGTTCATATAATAAGTTCTATCCACGCAAATTTGAAATTGAGTTAACTTTCCACGATAATAATGAGAGAAAAAACGTACCAGAAAGTAAACAGGAGACTCGTGGCATCAATATTTGCGATAAATCAACTTCAGCAAGAAGCGCACCATTTCTCGTATCGCAGAACAAGTGCAAATTGTCGCACGACAAGCCTTATGTTTCCCAAACAGGTAGTACGGCCACCGCAGCGCAAATACTTTTCTATTTAATTAACAGTCGATTTCGCGTCCAATTTGACTACCGATAGATGTATCCAGGGACAAAAAGCCCGTAATCAATCACAACACAAATTCAGAAAAATTCCGAACGATATTAAACCACAGATGTGATAATCATTCAGAGCCGAAAAATACTGTTTTCATTTTATGGACGCCAACTCGCACCATCAAAATATTACAGTGCAAATAGAGGCTCTGATTTTCGAGCACATCAAAATACCAACACCGATTCTTGGGCTCCAACCTTCAATGTTATAAAACAATCTCTTGACACCACGCAGATATGACAATGTCAAAAAATAATCTTTGGTAGAATTTTACTGTGTATATAGAGTCTCTGAATTTCGAGCTCCTCAAAATACCAACACCGATTTTTGGGCGCCAACACTTACAGTTGAAAAACAACCCCTTGACACCGCGCAGATATGACTTTGTCAAAAAATAATCTTCTTCAAAATATTACAGTGCAAATAGAGGCTCTCATTTCCGGGCACCTCAAAATAACAACACTGATTTTTGGGCTCCAAACTTCAATGTTATAAAACAACCCCTTGACACCACGCAGATAGGACATTGTCAAAAAATAATCTCTGGTAGAATTTTACTGTGTATATAGAGTCTCTGATTTTTGGGCTCCTCAAAATGCCAACCCTGATTTTTCGGCGCCAACCCTTACAAATGAAAAGCAACCCCTTGACACCGCGCGAATACAAATTGGTCAAAAAATAATCTTCTTCAAAATATTATAGTGCAAATAGAGGCTCTGATTTCGGGCACCTCAAAATACCAACACCCATTGTTGGGCTCCAACATTCAACGTTATAAAACAACACCTTGACACCACGCAGATATGGCATTGTCAAAAAATAATCTTCGGCAGAATTTTACTGTGTATATAGAGTCTCTGATTTTTGAGCTCCTCAAAATACCAACCCCGATTTTTTAGTTTAAAAGCAACCCCTTGACACCACGCAGATGTTACTTTGTGAAAAAAGAATCTTTTTCACAATTTTACGGTGTAAATAGAGGCTCTGATTTTCGGGCGCCACAAAATACCAACACCGATTCTTGGGCACAAACCTTCAATGTTGTAAAACATTCCCTTGACACCACGCAGATATGACATTGTCAAAAAATATTTTCTTTGGTAGAATTTTACTGTGTATATAGAGTCCCTGATTTTTGGGATCCTCAAAATACCAACAACGATTTTTTACGCCAACACTTACATTTGAAAAGCAACCCCTTGACACCGCGCATATATGACTTTGTCAAAAAATAATCTTCTTCGAAATATTACAGTGCAAATAAAGTCTCTGAATTTTGGGCTCCTCAAAATACGAACCCTTATTTTTTGGCGCCAGCCGTTACAGTTGAAAAGCAACCCCTTGACACCGCGCAGATATAAATTTGTCAAAAAATAATCTTTTTCAAAATATTATAGTGCAAATAGAGGCTCTAATTTTCGGGCACCTCAAAATACCAACACCGATTGTTGGGCTCCAACCTTCAACGTTATAAAACAACACCTTGACACCACGCAGATATGGCATTGTCAAAAAATTATCTTTAGCAGAATTTTACTGTGTATATAGAGTCTCTGATTTTTGAGCTCCTCAAAATACCAACCCTGATTTTTTGGGGCCAACACTTACAGCTGAAAGGCAACCACTTGACACCACGCAGATATGACATTGTCAAAAAATAATCTTCTTCAAAATATTATAGTCCAAATAGAGGCTCTCATTTGCGGGCACCTCAAAATACCAACACCGATTGTTGGGCTCCAACCTTCAATGTTATAAAACAATCCCTTGACACCACGCAGATATGACAATGTCAAAAAATAATCTTTGGTAGAATTTTACTGTGTATATAGAGTCTCTGATTTTTGGGCTCCTCAAAATACCAACACCGATTTTTGGGCGCCAACACTTACAGTTGAATAGCAACCCCTTGACACCGCGCAAATATGACTTTGTCAAAAAATAATCTTCTTCAAAATATTACAGTGCAAATAAAGGCTCTCATTTCCGGGCACCTCAAAATAACAACACTGATTTTTGGGCTCCAACCTTCAATGTCGTAAAACAACCCCTTGACACCACGCAGATATGACATTGTCAAAAAATAATCTTTGGTAGAATTTTACTGTGTATATAGAGTCTCTGATTTTTGGGCTGCTCAAAATGCCAACCCTGATTTTCCGGCGCCAACCCTTACAAATGAAAAGCAACCCCTTGACACCGCGCAAATATGACTTTGTCAAAAAATAATCTTCTTCAAAATATTATAGTGCAAATAGAGGCTTTGATTTTCGGGCACCTCAAAATACCAACACCGATTGTTGGGCTCCAACATTCAACGTTATAAAACAACACCTTGACACCACGCAGATATGGCATTGTCAAAAAATAATCAATTCCAAATTCAACTATTTGGTTGAAAATTGATCTTTGTTAGGTGAAAATTAAACTATTTGGTTGAAAATTCATGTATTTTGTTGTAAAATCGTTTTTTTGTTGTTGAGAAAATGAATCTTTTTGGTTGAAAAGGCAACTATTTAGTAAAAAAATCATCCTTTTTGGTTGAAAATTTAACTATTCCAGTTAAAGATTCATAATTTTAGTTGAAAATTCATATTTTTTGTTTCAAATTCCACTATTCCAGTTGAAGATTCATCATTTTAGTTAAAAATTCATCAGTTTGGTTCAGAATTAATTTTTTCTAACTGAAAATTGTACTATTTTATTTTTGGTTGAAAATTAATCTTCTTGTTTGAAAATCAATTTTTTTTTCACCGAAAATTGAAGTATTTCAGTTAAATGTTCATAATTTTAGTTGAAAATTCAACTTTTTGGTTGAAAATTCAAGTATTCCAGTTAAATATTCATCATTTCAATTAAAAATTCATCATTTTGGTTAAAATGTTGTTTTTTAGTGGAAAATTAATTTCTTAAATGAAAATTTAACTATTCCATTTTTGGTTGAAAATGCAATATTTTAATTTGAAAATTTAGACGTTTGTAGCTTCCGAAATTGAATTTAATATAGTTCCCACATTGATTTTACCTAAATAAGCACTGCATTTTAATTATAAGGAAAAATAAAAATTTGTCCGAATTATTATTGAAATTCATAGACTTGAGAATCAAATTCAGGAAATGATTAATAATAATTTTAGTATTGTTTAATTATTTATTCGATGGGGCTAATATATTTAAGAATATCGTCTAATATATTTTGCCAAAGCTTTTTAAACTAAAAATTAATTAAAACTGAAAAAACATTATTTAAAAATAATATTTTTACCCCTCGTAATTAACTTTTCTCTATGATTTTTGTATTTATAGCCATGGAAATCTTGTTTCAGATCTAAAAATGGGTGAAGATGAAATGCTGTTATTGCAATCTTTGGTCTTAGCTTGCCAGTCCCACGATTATCAGGCGTTGTTGGAATTAGAAGCAGAACTGTGGCCCTATTTAGACATAGAACAAAAAGGATTATTAAACAAATTGGTGCAAAAACTCAATAAACAATAATTGTAAATAACAATGCAGAAACTTGGAAATGTCAGGGAATTATTTCGCGAGCGTAAGAAGTTTATTTAATAATTATAAATTTTTATTTAAGATAAGTAGTATTTCAATCGTAGACTATTCAATTTTATTGTTTAAATTAATATAACCGAGAGGTGTATCTTAAAGTTTAAAGATTTGCCTAAATTCTTAGGCAAAGGGAATCTTTTTAATAATTTGATTATTAAAATACTTTTTTTTAATTACAATATAAAGTTCAATAAAAATGATTCTTCATTTGTAAAAGTAGCTTTATCAACTATTTTGTTGAAAATCCTTTTTTTAGTTTGAAACTAATTTTTTTAACTGATAATTGAACTATCCTATTTTTAGTTAAAAATTGATCGTTTGTAGTTGAAAATTCATGTGTTTTGATTAAAATTCGATATTTTTTGTTGAAAATTAATCTTTTTAGTTAAAAATTGAACTTTTTGCCTGAAAATTTAACAGTTTGTTTGCAAATTTTTTCTCTCGCTTGACTGAAAAATCTTTCTTTGTAAAAACTTCAATTCTTCTTTTAAAAAAACGTCTTTCTCAGTTGAATTCAACTCTTTTTTATTAAAATTTTTTATCTTTTTCGGTTGAAATAACAATAACTGTATTTTTCGTTCAGAATTGATCTTTTTTGAAATGAAAATTTAATTACTTGGTTGAAATATGAACTCATTTGTCAAATATTAATTTTTTGTCGTTGAAGATTCATAATTTCAATTGAAAATTCATTTTTCTCGTCGAAAAATTAGCTATTTGGCGAAAATTCAGTTTTTCTTTGTCTGGAGATTAATTTTTTTTAACTAAAAATCTAAATATTCTGGTTGAATATCTAATCAATTTAGTTCAAAATGCATCTAATTCATTTAACATTAGTTTTTTTAACTCAAAATTTAACTATTCAGTTTTAAAGTTGAAAAATTATATTTTTTAGTCGAAAATTCGTCTTTTTTGGTAGAAATTAAACTTTTTGGTTGAAAATTCAATTATTCCAGTTAAAGATTCATCATTTGAGTTACAAATTTATTTTTTTGTGTTAAAAATTCATTACTTTGTTAGAAAATGTAACTATTTTTTTGAAAATTAATTTTTTAAATATTTTCTCTCTCTTGACAGAAAAATCTTTTTCAGTTAAAAATTCAACACAAGTTGAAAATTCGTCTTTTTTGGTTAAACTGTTTTTGATTATTAAAATTAAAGTCTTTTTTGGTTGAAATATTCAACTTTTTTCTAAATGAAAATTTTTTCACTTGGTTAAAAGTTAAATCCTTTTCTTAAAAATTAATTTTTTGATTGAAGGTTCATCATTTTTATTGAAAATTCATCTCTTTGGTTGGAAACTGAGCTGTTTTGTTGGAAAGCTGTTTTGTTTTTTCCTTGGCTGAAAATTAATTTTTTTACTAAGAAATTAATTATCACAGTTGAAATTTTAACTATTTTGTTAACAAAAATTTTTGTTGTTGAAAATTATTTTGTTTTAAATTGAAAATGTAATTATTCCTGCTGAATATTCAATCACTTTGATTTAAAATTAATCTCTTTCGTTAAAAATTACTTTTTTTAAACAAAAATAAACACTATTCCATTTTTTGTTAAAAATTGATATTTTTTAGTGCAAAATTTAAATGTTTGTTTCAAAATGCATTTATTTTGCAATATTTTGCAAGTTGAAAATTCAATTTTTTGGTCCAAAATTAAAATATTCTAGTTAAAGATTCATCTTTCTGGTTTAAAATTCAACTATTCCAGTTGAAGATTTACAATTTTAGTTGAAAATTCGTCACTTTGTTTGAAAATGTAATTTTTTTTTTAAATTTAGTTTTTTTTATTGAAAGTTAGTTTCTTCTGTGAAAAGTAATTTGTTTAACTGAAAATGTAACTTATTCCAATTGAATATTCCATAGTCCACTTAGGTAATTGAACTATTTTCTTGAAAATCCGTTATTTTTTGTTGAAAATTATTTTTTTTTTCAACGAAAAGTTGAACTATTCCATTTTTTGTTAAAAATTGATATTTTTTAGTGCAAAATTTAAATGTTTGTTTCAAAATGCATTTATTTTGAAATATTTTACAAGTATGAATATGTTACTTTTAGTTGACCGGGAAAATTAAAAGACTCGACCCGGAAAAACCGGGAACTGTCCGGGAATTTGAAATCGTCCGCCGAATCGCCACCCTGAAATTATAAAAAAACTAATATGAATTTATTTTTTGGTAGGTAGTAAAGGTCAGACGAGCAAAACGATGGAATACATTGACGGGAAGGGAAGTGAATTCTTCTCTGTCTTCATGGAACCAACCGATAGACCTAAGTATTATAACTTGATAATCAGAAAGTCCTCCGAAGAATTTGAGGCTGCTGAATGGCCCGAAAAGGCTCAGTGCGAAAGGTACACGCCTTTCCTGGAGGGCACAAAAAACTATGTACCTGCCTACCTACCTCCTGAAAACAAAGGATTCGCGTAAGTTTAATTAAAATAATAATATGCCCTGGTGGAAAAATATTTTCTGACAAATTGCAACGTTTTACAAAAAAGTTTTCATAGATGATTATAGAAAATGGTAGATTTTGCAATAATTTAGCATAGGAAAGTATGAATTTGTATGAAAAATTAAGATTTTTAATAAATGATTACGATTTTTTATGAAAAATAAAAAATTTTTAAAGAAGAATTATGAAAATTAACAACAATAAAATTTAATATTAATTTTTATATAGTTTTCTTGTAGATAATGACGAATTTCTACAAATCTTTGTATTAAATTTTACGAAATTCCAGGTCTAGAAAAAATAGATTTCGTTTTTCACATTTTTTCTTGAAAAGTTTCATATTTCTACAATCAATTATGGATAAATATAATTTTCTACGATAAAACAGACATCTACGATTTTAAAATTAAGTTTTTCATAATTTTTAATAGTATTTTGTAGAAAATTACGAATTACTACAAAAAATAACGGAAATTTACGATTTACAAAAGCTGTTTGTGGGTTTTCATATTTTTTCTTAGAAAGTTACAAATTTGTACACTCAATTATGAATAAATTTAATTATCTACTAAAAAAATAGGTAAATCTACGACTCCAAAGCAAAGATTTAATTTTTCGTAATTTTTTATATAGGTTTTTGTAGGTAATCATGAATTTTTACAATAGTAACGAAAATTTACGATTTGCAAAAGCTTTTTGTAGTTTTTCATATTTTTTCTTAAAAAATTACAAACTTCTACACACAACTGTGAACTAATATAATTTCCTACGAAAAAATAGGAAAATATATGATTCTTAAATACATTTTTTCATAATTATTAATAGTATTTTGTAAAAAAAATTAAAAATCTGTACAAAAAACGATAATTTACGATTTACAAAAGCTATTTATAGTTTCTTATATATTTTCTGAGAAAATTATAAATTTATACACACAATTATGAATAAATATAATTTTATACGAAAAAATAGGAAAATATACGGTTCTAAAATGAAGGTTTGGTTTTTCATCATTTTTAATAGTTTTTTGTAGAAAATTACGAATTTTTACAAAAAAAGAACGAAAATTTACGATTCGCAAAAGCTATTCGTAGTTTTTCATATTTTTTCTTATAAAAATACAAATTTTTACATACAATTATGAATAAATATAATTTTCTACTAAAAAAATGGGCAAATCTACGTCTCCAATGTGAATGTTTAGTTTTTTAAAAATAATTTTTAATATATGTTTTTATAGAAAATCATGAATTTGTACAAATTTTCGTAGAAATTCTTAGAAATTTTCAAAGTAATTCATAAAAATTGTTGTTAAAATGTATAGAAATTGTAACTAAGAAAGGTCCTAAATTCCATAAAATTTTTTACAATTTTTCGTAGAGATTTTTAGAAATTTTCGTAGAAATTCATCAAAATTCCGAAAATTCCTAAAAGTTTGTACAAATTTTCGTAGAAATTTTCAGAATGCATTAAAAATTCGGAAAAATTCATAAAAGTTTTTGTTAAAATTCACAGAAATTATAACTAAGAAATTACTCAAATTCCCCAAAAATTTGTGGAAATTTTTATATAAATTTTTAAACTGCTTTGAAAATTCGTACAGATTCGTAGAAATTCTTAAAAATAATCATAGAAATTCATAAAAGTATTCGTTAAAATTCATATAAATTATAACTAAGAAAGGTCCCAAATTCACTAAAAATTTGTACAAATTTTCGTAGAAATTCTCAGAAAACGTTAAAAATTCGGAAAATTTCATAAAAGTTTTCGTTAAAATTCATAGAAATCAAAACTAAGAAATTTCTCAAATGGCGTGACAGAATGCGTCCCGTTTTCAGTGTGGGATTGCGTACATAACATCTATTGGAATGTTTACGGAGGAGGTTCGAAAGTTCGTCCAAGAACTAAGGATCTACAATCACACACTGCACAAGTCGAAGCTGCTGACAATCAAGCCGCATATTGTTGACAAAAAAGAAGTGTTATCTGACGCGAGAAAGTGAATACTTGTGGGGGAGAGATATACATGATCCCGAAAACACTGACGTTAAAAGAAGATACTGATCATATCATTAGTTTTAAGAAGTTTTGTGTCAACCTCATAACATATGAGGAGCAATGTCGACGAATCACTGCCAAATAGGTGACAGCAGTCTCCACTGCATACTCCGAACGTGATATCCTTCACTAAGACTTCGAGAAACGAACTATATTCGCGATCGAATTCTCGGCTCCAGTCAAATACAACGTCACTGCCAAGGAGAACGAAAGGAAGGTCACTTTGTGTGCTTAAGACACACAAGTTTTTTGCGGGCTTTTCGTTGTGATTTCGTCGTGCCCCGTGGCCATCCATCTCACGATCATGAGACGTAGCCATAGGTGTGAGTTACTGCGGATCTGCTGGGAGCCGCTGTCATTTTTAAATAAAAGTTGCTCTTAGTGGGACTTTCGATGGTCGCTTAGCCGCTTCTCAAATTATATGTATAATTAAAAGTTTATCATAAGAAGAAACGCATCTTTTCCGCAAGCATCTTAGCATTTCGTTGACACGCAGGAATGCTTTTCAGACTATTAAACAGTGAAAGGTTGGCACCGCGAAGAGCGCTGATTTTCAGAATATTCCGGGTATAACCGCCGCGACTCCCTTACAGGTTATTTATACCTCTTCTTATTTTCATTCTTCTTGGCTATGATGTTTTTGTCATCTGGTGCCGAAAATTCGATAACGAATATGTCTCGCTTCTCAAAGTCAAGGAGAACTATGTCAGGCCTTAAGTGCGCAACAGAAACAGTAGTTGAGAATATGAAGTTCCAGTATATGCGGCACTTCTCATTCAAGAAAATTGACTCTATTTCCCTGGGAGCGTTGAGCGGATCGATATCAGGGCCTCCTAACGCGTAGTAGCTTCATTTTACAGAAAGAGTGATTGAAGAGGTGGTCCAACACTGGAACTTTATAGGAGAGCATCGCTTTTCAGTTTCGAAACAATTCAAATTTTCAAGATATAGGAATAATATTTATTAATCTGGACGAGCAAGTAAAAAACTATCGATTGATGTAAAAAAAAAAACTAAAAATCGATTCTTTTCATATTAGGTCCTTTTCTTCGCGGACGGTCACATTTTGTTTATGTGCATGACCTTTCGTGACCCGATATCGAGGGATCTTAGCTCGTTCTTCGTCCATGAAAACACTCTAAGTGAATAGAGTACGACCAGAACGGCAAGCATGTTCCTTGCAGATACTTTGTTTCCCGCCAACAGTTAGGAGGACCAAATCTGCTGGATGAGACGTGTTAATCTGGTTCGCAGAGTATCATTTATAGATTCCATGTCCTAAATTCTGCTCTGTATCCCGCCCAGGTATGCATAGGTCTCTCCAGAGCTAAGGTTTCGTATAGTGCTCATGTCGACGAGCTAAGGGTCTTTGGGGATGCCATTGAGTTTTCCTAGCTTCAAATAAACCTTGGCGCAATTTTGCAAACCAAATTCTATTCCAATCTTTTGATTTACGCGTTTCCCTGCAGGAGTACCCTTCGGAATTGCAAAATGCAAGAGATAGTGACAATAATGTGAGGCAAAAGAGGAGTGGGCTCATGGTGTCGCCCTGAGAGGCCCCTCTCTGGAAGGTAACAGCCAACGATAGGAAGCGCTTATAGGATGCTGCGTCTTTGCAGAAACATCTATGGATGAGCTATGTTGCCCACCTTTGGGAGGAATACTGTGTGCCCTTCCACCAATCACTCCAGAATAGGTTCTTCCTACTTTATATATGAGGAGAAAATGCGCGGCAGATACTGGTGGGTCGAAGGAAACTCCTTTCACCAGAAGGTCATGATCCCTCTTTTTCCCGAAAGAGAATAGATCTTCATGCCCCTGATTCTTCTTTCACCTCCTCGGTTGTGATAGGTGAGCATTTTTCTTCAAGTGTTATGAGGGCATTGTCTGCTTCTTGAAGCTATTTATGCCCTTCGAGCCTTCATTAAGTGGATGCTAGACTTTGTAAACTTCTTTCCATAATGCTTTGACCTCCTCTGGTTTGGGCGGATGGTCGGCAGTAACTGGAGGATCTTGGAAAAGTCGAAATGGACAAGAGAAAAACTTTTGGTTTTCTCTGAGTCATATTTCCCTTCGCTCTACACTTCTCCTAACGTCAGATAGTACCCGTATTCTGTCAACAATATGATTCCTGATGATCAACAGCTGTGACTTGTTAAGCGTATGATAACGGATCCGCAGTTCGCCCGCGAACTGTCAAACCTTGGCGGTGAAATTCCTGCCAGATGTTATGTAGTCAATCACACACTGAATACGGGACGCGTACTGTCTTGCCCAGCCTATTTTTGCGGTGACTTCATGCATTCGTCTTTTGGTATCATGATCAGCCGTTGAGTTTTTTTCACGATTTGCATCCAACAACCTTTCGCTGCGTTATATACACCACAATTGATGGACCAGGGGTAGGATTCATCGAAAAAATCCCCACAAAGCTCGTCATCCAGTTCAGCCAGATGTTTGGGCTTTGAAGAACGCTGGTACTGAACTATTTTCCGTTTTTAAAGAGTAAGCCATGTAGTTATCAAATTTTTCCGCCCTAGGCTGCAGCCTATGTATCATATAAGGAAAATCCGCCACTATGCCGTAGGAAAGCAAATAAAAACGATTAAAATTATGCTTCAATAAATTATGAAGTCTTTTTTTTTAACAAAACGAAAAATACAATAAAATATTTACTGGTTCCCAAATTATTCTACGTTTTTCGTTAATGCATGGGACATAGAGACGCTCAGTACCCCCATTTTTGGCATGAAGGCGTATTGCGCTTGCGCTAGAACGCGTAAGAGGAACAGGACGCGACAAACTGTTACGATCGCAACAACAAGTCGTGCCGTGTTCCTCTTATGCATAGCTGGTGCAAATTCAGTACCTCTACACGCCTAAGGTGGGGTCACTGGAGACGTTGATTCGTTTGAGTCGCCCGTTTGACTGACCGAATATAGTCTTGTGCATTCAGTGCACGAAAATCTATTTATTTTATGTTGCATTTTTCTTTACAGAATTTCTGCAGGGTTGGCCGATTTAAAATAATATTAACTAGAATGGTGCTGCGCCTGCTAAGAATGAGAATCCACTGCCTGATCCTATTTTGCCTTCAATTCAAAATCCTTGCATTTCTCAATACCAAATTAGAAATGATGCGTTTCAAATAACTCCAGGACAGTATACCGTAGGATTGCGTGATGGTTACATTCTTGGAATCGTGATAGGTGGTTGGTTTAGGCATTTACTTGGTCAAAAAAACATACCGTTTGCACTAGTAGTAGTAACCGGCCTTCCATCATATATAGGCTTTCAAGAAATGTTAATTTCGACCAAATCTGATGTCGCATTGAAGCCGTCATCACGTTTCTTCGCTTGCAAACAATTTTTCTGAACCTGGATGAACTTTGTTGGAGGTGGAGCTGGATGGTAGGAAAAAGAGATGACAGATAAGCGAAATGCCTCTCTGTAGGGCAAAAGCTGTTAGGTCCATTCTTGGGTTTGATCGAATCCGACATTCATTATCAGGTCATTGCCCAGTAAAGTGGGGTCGTTTGATGTTAAATACACTAATGCTCAAGGACCTGAACGATACTTCAGCAGTGATTAGGGTTCGTGTGTAGGTCTCTGTTTCACAGGTGTTTCAGAAAAAAATGCAATAGATTGGACCGCAGTCGTACGCCACTCAAGTATACCAGTCTATCTAACATAATGACAATTATAAAATAATTATATTATATTGCAAGGTTATGATATTTTAATAATTACGCTATGTTTCTTATCATAGCACGCAACGACGGCAGAACAAGGAATGATCGGATTGAATCGCGCGCCCCACGAAACGCGCTGGTCTACAGAGCCTTGCCATTTGCACACTTCCACCTACACGGCGGCCAATCAAAGGGCAGCCTGAGGGCCTGATCAACTTAGAAGAGTCTCCTGTCAACTCTGCCTGAGATCTGCAGTAGCATATGGATAAAGGATCTGCTTGTGAAGGACTGAACTATACAGCACAATAAAACAATTGGAAAGGCTTCAAACGGTTTTCTGTTTGGCGATCACTGGTGCTATAGAAACAACACCAACCGCATTTCGCGAGGTCATTCTGGACATCCCGTTGTTGCACCTTCTCGTAAGGAAAAATGCAGCGCTGGAAGTCTGCAGACTCCTAGTAGGAGGCAACCTCAGTGATGTTGAATGGCATTATTTTAGGAAAGATGAAGAACTATTCAAACCAGTAGGTCTCATTTGGTACACAGACGGTTCTGAAGACTCTGGGAACAGGGACTGGAAACTATGAAGAGAAGGTTAGGGCTGGGATAGCAGTATTATACACATTTTCTCAAGTTCTACAGGCCGAAATAGTAGATGTTAGAGCTTGCCTGAAGGAAATTCGGCCGGGAACCCCACAACAGTATCTCGTATCCATTGGTAAATGGGTCTCGGAGGAACATGCGAGATATTGGAAGGGATCCAAAAAGATGGTGCATTCTAAGAATGATGTATTTGGTACATGTATCAAGAGGACCAATGAACGCTTGAACGTAAAAAGAAGGGACATTAATGTCGGAATAGGTAGGCTTATTGGACACTGCCGACTAAGAAAACACATGACCACAATGAAGATAGAAGACAACCTTCGTTTTCGATAGTGCGATTTCCGTGAAGAGACAGTTCATCACATACTTTATGAATGTGGTGCACCGACGTGCTTGAGAAACGAATACCTGGCTGACTATTTACTCCAATCAGAAGATTTTCATGGCACCTTCTGAAAATCAGCGTATGCCTCTACGTTGAAGAGTGACCCAATGGAAGATAGTCAAATATTAGGGTATAATACAATAAATTTTACAGTTCAATTTGCCATACTTTTGAGCCACAAGGTTGTATCTTAAGATTTAATACTTTTTTCAATACTCGTGATACTAGCAAAGTCGGAGATGTGTATTGGCTAAAAGTCTTTAATTTTTCATACTAAAGAAGATCCAAGTGTTCGAAATCATGCCACATATAAGAATTTTTCAAATTTTAACTTGGAAAATTGTCTATAATATTATAATATTTCGAATAATTTAATTTATTATAACGACGAATTTTTATTTTAAATTGCAAGAATATAACAATCAGTTACTTTAGAGTAAACCGATAATGTCAGTTGATGGTTCATCTTATCAAAATATAAATGTTTGAATTAGTACAGCCTCTGAGCAAGTTGATTTCCTCTTTTCCGGCAGCACATCTGCGCAGATGCGTTAATTAGTAAGGATTCTCGGCGACTTTGTGCATTAAAATCTAGCATATCTGCAGTTTTGCATAGAAATAATTGGAATTCGCCACATTTCTTTAGTTTTAATGAATAGAGCATGCCCGACTTAGCCAAGAACAGTAGGTTTTTTTCAAAAACTCTCATACGTTAAAAGGTACAGATGCAAACGCGTTTTATTGAATATCTCGCTTCGTCTAAAATGCAGTTGTACAGTTTTTTCATCAGAACTTCAAGGAATTGAATCCATGACTTTGTAATTAGAATGATTTGAAAGATTAGGCATTTTGCGTCGAATCCATCTACGTTGAAATTATTCTAATGAACGAGTCACAAAATATTTAGCTCAAAAGTCAAAAATTTTTCGAGCAAATCAGATTTTCGGGAGCTAAAAGTTTAAGATTTTTCGTTCACCTTTATTAAATTTTTTGTTAGGTGCAGCAACAGATTTCGTTAGACATAAATTTAAATGAATATCTGTTCATAAACTACTTTTAAATTTGGCTTGTTCTCATTCCTAATCCATGAAGGACGAAATCGAGGAACTTAGGAACATTAAAATAAGTAGAAATCTTTGAATTCCTTAAAGATTGAATAAGAACCTTTAACCTATAATTGTATGTCTTATAACATTTATTTAAATTATTAAGTAAGGCATTTTCATTCAAATGTAAAATTCCAATTTGGCATATTCGAGCAAGTCTAAATAAAGCTATAAGTAATAAATGATCACTTATCGCCATCATCACAATTATCATTATATTTTTTTTTTATATCTAAGTATAACACAGAATCATACTTCTTTTGGGAAATTTCCAGAACCAACTTAAAATTATTATTCTTTTTAAAAATGTCCTGTTTAAAGTCAGAACTACATTATATATTTTTCAAGTCTACATCTCTAATTATACGTACACAATGAAACTTAAGCATTCACAAAAAAAGGTTCATTCTCATATAAATAAATTATTATATCTAAAATAAATCTTGAACCAAAAAAGATTTAATTCATTCAACTAAATAATCTTACTGAATACGTTCTATAAAACATTTCTTCCATATAAAGGAGTTGGTTTATCTGAACCAAAATTTTGAATTTAAATCAAGGAAACTTTTCCTTCAAATAAATTAAATTCCAGCATCTGCAGTAAAGTTTTTTTTTAATTCTCAAATCAACATGATCAGAAGAATCTTTCACAACATCAGTAGCAATTTTATGCAACACAACTACTGTAGCTTTATGAACGTTAATTATCAAAAGTAATTCAATTATCAGAATATTTCTTACAGTTTTCTGTTTGATAATATAATATTTACAATATCACAATATTTTTATATTTTTTTCTTTTATCTCAAGTTTGTCTATCAGAAAAAAAAACTATTGATAATGTTAATATTCCTGTCATAAGAACATATTTCTAAAGTTACTGCGATAGTTATAGTAGATAATATAAATATTTTCCATCAAAACGACAGATTTCGCTTAACCGTAAAAGAGTATATAATCAGTCAATATTAGCTTTAAGAAATTTAGTACGTGAATTTTTTTCCTTGAAACTGGCTCTGATGAAATGTAAATATCTGATAAGCACAAGTTTGAGGCTAAGAGAGCGAGAATATAGAATATACTATATAACCTGATAAAACAGTTGAATATTCATTAGCTACATTTTGAATCAAATTTTATAATAATACATCAGTTTTTTCTCCATTTATAAAAGATGACTATTGTTCATACTTTCGTCTTCTCCTTGGCAGTTGTCTTTAATTCTATTGGTAAATATAATAATAAAATATAACTATAATTTTAAGTACATTTCTCAGCTTTCCGGAAAGAACAATTTGTTTGACGTAATTTTGTCTATTCTGTCAGACTTATAATAGGATTGGAATTGTGTATATAAATACAAAATTCCAACTCTCATTTACAAGAATGAGAGTCGAGTTTTATGGCTTTTATTTTTATTTTAAATAAAAAAGTGAATTTTCAACCAAAAGGGACGAATTGATAATAAAATAATTAGATTTCCCACTAAATGATAAAATTTTTTTCTAAACAAGTAGAATGAACTTTTAACAAAATACACAGTTGAATCGCCCAGGATTTCGGCCTCACGCAAATGGTTCCGTCTTATATCGGGTGCGGCCCGCCAACCCTTTCTTGCAGGGCCGTGCTGAGATCTATTTTATGGTAACAATGCTGTTACATGTTCTCTACGTATAATTCCGTAGTATTCACCATGAAGGGACTTGCCCGCATATTCTATTAATAGAAGCTAATTTTTTGCTTCCTGTTCACAATTTTTCAGCACCGAAGGTGTTAGTAATGTTAGGCCATGTATAGTGTAGCTGGAATCGAATGGGAGACCAAGCTCCTCCTCGGCCCTATCTACGGCACGGTATATAAACGCCGCAGTATTGACGACTTCATGTTGAAGTATGAGTCGCATAAGAGAATATGTGCTATTTACAACTGAGCAGGTAGATCCGTTCTTCGATGAAGACACTCCGACCTTAGCAAGCATCTACACCCTTTATATCGAGAGAGGTATGTTCAAGGTACGGAAGATCTAGAATGATGACTTTGAATGATTGTCATCATCTTCGTGTGCTTCGGTCAAGTTGCTTCAAGTCATCGACGTTCCATTTTACTGCACCAAACGTGTAGAGCAGTATAGGAACGTGATAAAAAATGTGATTTTAGGTAAGTTTAAATATCCTTTTATCAAATTAGTATACTTTTCTCGTGTTAATACTTGAATGTTATTGCAGAAAATGAATTTCTGTATGTCAGGTTTAGGCACTCACCAAAATGTAGTGAAATCGTTATGTTTTAGGTTAGGCTCTCAACGAGGCGTCAAAAGGATTTTAATTGTTGACTGAAACGGATTAATAAGATAAATCAATGTTTATTATATCAGTGAAATATTCCAGTTTCGATCTATATAGAGTTCAGAAATATATTTCTCTTGCATTTGTTCAAAATAACTTAAACGGTAACTGAAGCACTTATACTCATACTGCGTGCGTAATCGTCACGATTGACGAACACTGAAACTTGACTGGTACTTGAGTAATCAAATTTTTTATCATGTCGTCAATAAATGTTTACAATTTATTCAATAAATAATTTTATATATAATAAACTCCACCTAGTTTAGTAATCATCAGGCTAAAAAAATGTTGGAGTAAAAATAGTTTATCTTATATTTGAAGACGATTACCAAAGCAATAGGGTGTCGAAGGCTGAAGCACGTGCAAATTTTATAAGCTTTTATGTACGTCGATTAATTAATTTATTGTATAAAAATTAATCATCATAATGAGAAAAGTAAGACTTAAGGCCGTTAGACTCACTGTCCAACCTCAAAATTTAATCACCTCATTATACTCTGTAAATACTAGAATTAAATATTTTTTAAATACCAAGCTGAAGCCCTTTTTTAAATATAAGTGTGCCTAGACACCGAAAAATCCGCCTAATTTTTATAATTTTTGAGTAAAGTTATGTTTTTGAATTCTAATCTGAACATTCGTAAATATAACTTTACGCAAAAATTATTAACATTAGACCGTATTTCGCTGTGCAGACATACTCCTATTTAAAAAAGAAGTTGGGCTTATCTGACAAATATTTATTTATATTATTTATTGAGTAAAATAAGGCGATTGCATTTTGAGTTTAGGGCTGGACTTCAACAGCCTAAAGCCATTGAAAATTTATTGACAAAGGATTTTTCATTCATATCGTGTATTGTGTCAATTTTTATTTATACTTTCAATTTATTTACTACGAATTAAAAGTACACTAATAGAATTGTAATTATTTTACAGAAATGGCCAATAAGCTGCAATATTCAGAACAGCAAATGCTGTCTGTTTTAGAAGCTGCCAGGAATGGAACGTCTATTGCAGCTGCTAGCAAATTGCACGAGGTTTCCAGAACAACTTTGTCGGATAAATATGATGGAAAAGTTCCCATTGGAAGGAAAATGGGACCGGAGGCAATTTTATCACCAGAAGAAGAATCTCAACTTCTGCAATGGATGCTTGACGTTGCAGCAATCGGATTTCCAGTAACGAAAGATCAACTTTTGGATAGCGTAAAGTTGCTCTTAATCGAATTGAATAAAAATTCTTTTTTCCTAAATGGAAACCCTGGGAGAACTTGGTTTGAATTAATTCTGAAATGACACCCAGAGATTTCGAGAAGAGTTCCTCAAAATTTAACTGAATCTGGAGGTGTTATAACTGAGGAACAACTTCGTGGTTGGTTCAAAGAAGTCCTTGATTACTTCACTGCAAACTTGTATCTTTTAATTCTTCTAGAACCTCGCCGGATCTTTAACTGTGATGAGACAGCATTCTTTTTCTGCCCTAAGGTGCCCATTTTCTTGTCAGAAGAGGTGAAAAGTCTTTTTATAACTTCATTAATTGCAATGAAAAGAAGTGTCTTACTACTGTAATAACAGGGAATGCAGCAGGCGATCTAGCACCTTCGATAATAGTTTTTTTCATATGAAAGAGTTCCTGCAGATATAGCTGCATCACTGCCAAAAAATTAGGGCCTTCGAACTTCTGAAAATGGTTGAATGACAGGAGAAACGTTTTACGAATTAATTTCAAGCATTTTCTATCCATGGATCTTAAAAGAAGAAATACCACTGCCGGTAATTTTATTTCTAGATGGGCACAGTTCTCATCTAACGACGAAAGTCAGCAAGTTTTGCCGTGATCATCATATAATTCTTGTGGCCCTACATCCAAATGCCACTCACATTCTTCAGCCACTGGATGTCGCAGTTTTCAGTTCACTGAAGAAGGAATGGAAGGCGACTGTACAAAACTGGCGAATGACAAATGGGAGAAAGAGAATGACTCGCAAACATTTTGCTCCTTTACTGGAAGCAACCATCAATAAATGCAATTTCCAGCAATCTTTACAAAATGGGTTTCGAGCACTCGGGTTGCATATATTCAACCCAGAAGCAATTGATTACTCAAAATTGCTGCAGCCCCGTCGATCTATGAGTACATCATCGTCGAACGTAGAGGACATTCAACACCACCTACAATTTATCGAAAAGAACTTGCCTTCTGAAAAAGTAGATTGCTTTAAGTCAGCTGGCTGTCTGTGGTCGGGAAATGTCGAAGATAAAACTATGTTTGACTTTTGGCCATCTTTAAAAAGAAGAACTGGCGACATTGGGGATGATCAAGCAAAGGTGCATGTGATTCAGGAGGACGTTAAAAAAAACCAAACTGAGGAGCAAGAAATGGAAGAGGAATATACGGAAAATCAATTTGAGATGAATGAATGAATGTCGAGATGAATGTCGAGGTCACAAAACAATCTATTCTTATCGAAAATAGATCATCACAAAGTAATTCTCAAGCTCCTTTATCAAAATGGAATTTTTAATTTTTCATTATTTTTTGTGCAATCAAAATTTGAATTTTCGATTTTTCGAAAAAATTCAAAAAGTTGTTATGATAATCTTGTAGTGCTCTCAAAAATAAACGTTTTTCTTTTCTTGACTTTTTTTCATATCATGCGTTGTTCGGCTTAAAATATTAAATTTCGTTTCTTTTTTGGGATTTTGAAAATGCTATAACTCTGATAATTTTCTTTTTATCGAAAACTTTCACTGGGATAAATTGTTTGTCTTTTGGAGTACTACTAATAACCGCAAATAGAATTTTCGAATTTTGAAAAAAGTGGTGTCAAAAATTTTCAAAATGTGCTCACTTTTTGAATTTTGATCCAAAATACTAAATCGATGAATTTTCAACCAAAAAACATATAGTTTTAACAAAGTATAGAGTAGTTTAATTTTTAGTTAGAGAAGTAAGTTTTTAACCAAATAAAATGAATTTTCAACTGAAAAACTTAGTTTTTTACCAAAAAGATTTGATTTTTATGAAAAAGAATCTCGAAAAGAAATTGAGATGAATTTTTAGTTTAAGAAAATCAATTTTTAATTAAAAAAAAAACTATTTCTTAACCAAAGAAATTAAATAAAATACATGCATTTGAACTAAAAAAGTGAATTTTCTATAAAAAAAAAAATACATAAATCTTTAACTGAAAAAGCTAAATTTTCAACAAAAAATATATTAGTTAAATTTTACGATTGAGAAATAATTTTTCAAGCAAATAACATTAATTTTCGTAGAAGTATTTAAATTTTCAAGCAAACAAATGAATTCTCTACCAAAAAGATTAAATGTCTATAGAAAAATTTCAAAACAAAATTGAGTTGACTTTTTAGTTAAAAAAAATTATTTTCAATAAAAAAAACTAATTTTTCACCAAAAGAAAGAATTGTAAGTAAGTGAAAAAAGTTGTCATTCATATTGAACTCACTGGAGGAATTTCCTCGCCATAATAAGGAAACTTCTGTAAATCATGTACAACGTTCTCAAATAATAACAAATTTCGATGAAACGGAGACCAGATATTTTTTTGCACGGCTCAGATGTACTTGTACTTAAACTTTATAACCGAGATTTTTTTACCGACATTCTAAGTGCTAAGTTAGCCGTGAGGTCAAAGCGTTTTCGATTTTTAATAGCGTTAATATCGTTAAAAGCGTGCGAATATATCGTATGTAATGTATCGTAATTTAATGTAATTGTTTAAGTTAAATTGTGTATATGTCCTAGCAATACACTTATGAATTGTATGATATGTGTGTGACCATGTGTTTGTTAGAAGTGGATGACCTTCCACAGAATCTGTAGCAAGAATGTTTTTTTTTTGCTGGCGCACGAAATTTTACATCACTGGGATGTAGAATTCACATATTTAGAGAGGTAGACTTTGTTTTCTATGATTGAAACGGTATCTAACAGTTCGACTGATTTTACCTAACGGGTAGGTAATCCCATTTTACCCAACTGTCAGATAATCTTTATCATCTCGTATTATTTTTTACTGAATCGCGAATTAAATTTTAATGCATTTATATTATTAATTCATATTTTCACATAAAATATTACCCTATTTCATTTTACATAACTGAAAGTGAAAATTTAATATAATGCCGTAATGTCCTCCGTTTACCGAACTAAGTTATGTAACATTTAACAAACAAACTTTCTCCGTGTTCCTTTAAAATCCAACAATTTGGTTGAAAATTTGTCTTTTTTGGTTAAAAAATAGTAATAATAAAACGAAAAATCAATCTTCTTGGTGAAAAATTGAATTTTTCGGATAAAAATTCAGCTATTTGGATAAAACTTGGACCACTTTGTTAAATTTGTTTGTTTGAGGATTCAGCTTTTTGCTGAAAATTAATTTTATAAACGGAAAATTTAAAGATTCCATTTTTAATTAGAAACTTATTTTTTAAGTTGAAACTTCAACTATGTGGTGGAAAATTCATATATTTTGTTTAAAATTCGTCTTCTGGTAGAAAATTAATATTCTTGGATGAAAAGCCATATTTATATGTTAAAAATTCAGGTATTGCACTAAAAATTAAACTATTTTGTGAAAGTCATATTTTTTTGTCTAAAATTCAACTCTTTTTGTTGAAATCTTTCTTGGTTGAAAATGCATATTTGCAGGTTGAAAATTCAACTATTTTGTTTAAAATTTGAATAATTTTTCGAAAATTCAACTCTTTTATTATTTTTGTTGGTCTAAAATTCAACTGTTTTGTTGAAATCTTTTTCCGTTAAAAATGCATCTGTGTAGGTTAAAAATTAAACTATTTGATAAAAGTCTTTCTTGGTTTAAAATGCTTCTTCTTAGGTTGAAAATTCAAGTTTTTTTTTTAAATTTAAGTAATTTTTTGAAAATTCAACTATTTTGTTACCGTAATCTTTTTCGGTCTAAAATTCAACTGTTTTGGTTGAAATCTTTCTCTGTTGAACATGCATCTTTGTAGGTGGAAAATTCAACTATTTGGTTAGAAATTCAACTATTTTAAAATTTAAATAATATTTTGAAAATTCAACTAAAGTCGAACTCGGATTGAATGTTCCCGGATGTATCGTTACCCGAATTGACGCCGCGCCGCAGGTAGGTTTGTCAGGAGCTGCGCGGGGTGTGCGGGGTTCACGAAGGCGTGACGAAACAGGAACTGTTTACGTTCGGAGTTAGCTAAATCCGGTTCAGTTAGGGTAGAGGAGCTTTAACAAAAGAGAAGTCACAATCACCAAATTACAGTTGTCGATGATTTGACCTTCAATTTTAAAAGGTCTCGGCGCAAATCTGGGGGCAATACAAAGACCGAGTGCGTAGCGCGAGGTAAACACATCATCGAGCGCGAAGCGCGAGAACCAACAGTCTCGCGCCCTAGGCGCGCTTAAACTTGCGAGCGAAGCAAGTCGCGCGCAAAGCGCGCGATGAGAAAGTGCCCGCACGGCGGGCAGATTTTTTTTTGTTTTATTTTTTTCACTCATTTTATCACTAACTACGTGATCTTCTGAAGAAGCTGGAAAAATCCTACCTATACAATTTTCCATTTTTGAAAAAGTCAAGTCAGAAGTGAATTCCAGTGTGACACCTACTTTTCATCAGGAGATCAGGTATGAAGTAGTCACACATTTCAACCCCAATCTTACGTTCTGAAAAATTTCTTCTAGTCTTTGTAACTACAATTGGAGAGAATTTATCTGGAACCATCTACCAATCCCTCAGTTTTGTATCCCTTCTTAATGAATTTTGCTCAAAAGAGGTTGCATTAGAACGTTAGAGTCCTTAGTATTATCTCAGCAAAGGTACTGAATGTTAGTTGTTGCTCTCAGGTGAAGTGCAAGTAGCAAAAAATGTCAGGTTTGGCAACTAATTCTCCAAGTGAAGTGTCCGGTTATTTAAAATGAACAGGTGATGAATATGCGCATACAGTTCGGAAAATCTTTGCAAGGAGTTATAAAAAATCAGAGTGAAAGCGGTTTTATATTTTCTTAAGAAAATTATTATACATTTGTATAGGAAGTGAACGAAGCCAAACAGGTAGAGAAAAAACAAAGTGTGCACTATCGTCAACTAAAGAGATTCAATGTTCTTCATGATACGCACCATAGCATCGGTCATGGTGGTTTTATGGGCGTGGAAAAGGAATTGCACAATAAATATAACAATGTTTCCAAGAATGTTATTACTATGTACCAGAACTTATGTAAATCATGTCAAGCTAAGTTGTTACTATGTACCAGAATTTATTTAAATCATGTCAAGCCAAGAAATCGATGCCAAAAAAGGGTTTAGTTTCAAAACCTATGCTTTTCAATGAATTTAATTTTCGATGTCAGGTTGATCTTATCGACATGCAAAGTAGTGCTGACGGAAAGTATACATTTATTTTAAATTATCAAGACCACTTCACAAAATTCCTTTCATTACGATCGCTACGGGGAGAGTTTTCTTACGAAAACTAACACTTTTAGTAAGCTCAGGTCCTCTCAAGCTAAGCTACTAACATCTTTAGCTTTTTTTAAACGGTGTAGAGACAATAACATAATCACAAAACTCTTACAGCTGAAAAACCATTTTGGAACATCTAAATCCAAATCAATTCTACATAAAACAAGTTTGCTTCTTTTGAAAGAAAGAATACAACATACTAAATTTGTCTTGCACACTACCTCTAAAAAACTATTAAAACTTCACCTTTTCCTATCAAACACTCTCACATTTGACATTTGGTCTACATTGGACTGCATATCATTTGACCAATCCCAACGGATTAAGGATCTTTCTACTCAAAAACAAAAACTTAAATTTCACAAAGTACTTCCAGTAAGGCACGCACCATTAACTAACACAGTAAAAAACATCTCTAGCCATCCTCTCAACAATGAAATGATTTCAGCCTTATCTAAAGGACATAACTTTGCAGTAGCTCCCTCCAAAATCCTGGAAGAAGAAATCATCAGTAATTTGAGTTCCACAATATATAGCCTTCCAGCCGAAAAAGCGAATGAAACGCGGCGTAGGATGGCCAACATCTTACGCCAAGCCCAACTTCCCTCCTCAAAATTAACAAAACAAGAAAAAGCAGCAATTAAAGAACTCAACCGGAATAAAAATATCATAATATTACCCGCGGACAAAGGCAACACAACAGTAATAATGAATAGAGTGGACTATAACAACAAAATCATGGACCTTCTAACTAACGATACATATGAAAAACTTAAAAAATACCCCACAAAAGCAATAGTCAGCAAAACAAAAACCCTCCTAAAAGACTCTAAACTTGACAGCCAAACAATAGCTGAAATAATACCTACTGATCCCACCTCTCCAAGACTTTACGAACACCCAAAAATCCACAAAAACTACATTCCACTCAGACCAATCGTCAGCGCAATAAACTCACCAACTTACAACCTAGCACGCTTTCTTACCAAAGAACTGAATCCTTTCACAGAAAACTCTATCACGCACGTCCAAAACTCTTTCGACTTCATCAGAAAGATACAACAGATTCACATTCAACTTCAAGACATCCTAGTGAGTTTCGTCATAGTATCTCTCTTTACGAAAGTACCAGTCTCTTATACAATCGATATTATTAAATCCTTTGTAAACTTTCCTTGTGATTACATAACTTCGATAGAACACTGTCTCAATAACACTTACTTCTCTTTCAATAACAAATTCTATGAACAAACTTCAGGAGAAGCAATTGGATCTCCAAACTCACCTGTAATAGCCATCATCTTTATGGAAAATCTAGAAACTAAAATCTTTAACAAATCCAAGCTCAAATAGGAAATTTGTTGCCGTTACGTTCACGACACATTTGTCATCTGGAGACATGGACTGGATGAACTACACAAGTTCTTCGATTTCATCAATCATTTACACCCTAATATCCAGTTCACCATGGAAATTGAACAAAAATATATATATATATATATATATATATATATATTATAATATCATAATGAATATTGTGAATACAAAAATAAATAAAAACTCAATTTTACATATCCTATTTACAAATTTATTTCTCTTTTTCTCTATTAGAAACTATTTAGGTAAAATTATGCTATCCATATTTATTCGTTTTAATCAGACTTCAACTACTAATACTCTATCCGCGTCTATCCTTTTGAATCTGTATTGAACTAATAATATTCTATCTTCGCGTATCAGTTTGAATGAAAAAAATTCTATACGTATGTATCTGCAATGAAAACTATAATGCATATTCGTATTTGATAGAAAATCACGAGTTATAACGGAGACTCAATAATTTTTCTTCCTAATGATAAAAATAAAAGTAGTCCGCGGATACACAAGGATTAGGTGACAGAAGAATTGAAGAGGATAAGCATTGATGGTCACGGATACCTTTTCAATCCGTGATAGGTGACGAGATAAAATCAAAGCAGTACGCGCATAGAAAAGAATACGGTGACGGATAGAAAACTATGGATTTGTGCAGATACGCAATACATTTCATGGTAAAAGGATTGAAGACGATAAAAAATTATTGGAACGGATTAGGATTCTATCTGTGTTACATAATGAGAAAAATCAAAGTAGCTCGCGGATAGACAAAGATAGGGTGGCGGATAGAAAATCATGGATTAGAACGGATAGCCAATTCCTTCTCTGGAGGAAAGATTAATGAGGATAAATATTGACTGGCATGGATAAGTATAGTATCTGTGCTTGATAACAACAAAAGTCTTAGTAGATCGCGGATAGAAAAGAATAGGTTGCCGGATAGAAAATTATGGATTGAAGCTGATAGAAAATATAAATATGTTGCTTATCCGTTTCAATCCATATTTTTTATAATTTATATTGTGGAGAACGGATTAAAAAGAATAAGCAATTATTGACACGGATTAAGATTCTATCTTAGTAATATAACGAGAAAAATCAAAGTAGGTCACGGATATAGAAGGATAACATGACGAATAGAAAATTATGGATTAGAACGGATAGCCAATTTTTTCCGTGGAGAAAATATTGAAGAGGGTAAGTTTTGATTGGCACAGATAAGCATTCTATCCGTGATAGTTAACAAGAAATGTAAAAGTAGGTCGCAGATAGAAAAGGATAGGGTGACGGATAGGAAATTATGGATAAGAACTGATAAGCAATATGTTTCGTGGAGAACGGATTAAAGAGGATAGGTAATGATTGGCACGGATGAGTATCGTATCTGTGATATATATTAACGAATGTCAAAGTGCGTCTCGGATAGATGAGGATAGGGTTGCGGATAGAGATTCTTGGATTAGAACGGTAAGAGAATACATTTGTTATAGAAAGGATTAAAGAGGATAAGTTAGTAAGTATTCAAACGGATACTTGTGAATAGATGACGGATTAAAATGGATAAGGTTTCAATCCGCTTAATTCCAGCAGGGTAAAGTAGTGTTTAGGTCGCTGAATCCGAATTTAAAGTAAAAAATGCTAAATTCTAACTGGCCGTCCCAAAATGGCGTATCAAAAATGCAAAAAATGTAAAACCTCGAATTTTCTTGACAAGACACTTACTAAGGGGGATTTTTAGATCGCTGAATCCGAATTTGAATTTAAAATTACGAAATTCAAAATGGCTGTCAAAATGGTGGACCCAAAAGTAAAAAAAGTGTATAATACTTGAACATTCCTGAGAAGATGCTCACTAAGGGGGTTTTTTGGGTCGCTGAATACGAATTTGAAGTCAGAATTTCCAAATTTAAAATCGTTGACCCAAAATGCTGGACCCAAACTAAAAAAAATGTACGATACTCGGACTTTCTTGAGAAGAAGCTGACTAAGGGGGATATTTTGGTCCCTGAATTGACATTTGCAGTGAAAAGTGATAAATTCAAAGTACTTCATTTTTAAAAAATTTTAAGACAAACATACATTTCTGTATGGAACAGCGATTTCCACGGATACTTCTGTATGCACTGAGAGGTCTACAGATTCTAGAGGATAACTTTAGCTTGAAATGTCGAGAAAAGCTCCATGATTTTTTAACAAGCTTTTAAAATAAATAAAATATTCATTCAGAAAATATTCCGTGAAATACTTTTTAGATGGTTTGGACCAAGACAAGACTTTTTTTCTGTATACTTTACCTGTTTTCAAGTTATAGTGTCATAAACAATTAAAATTACACTTAAATGACGAATTTGCAGGTAGATATCTCAGCACCTATTGAACCAAAAAGTTTCAATAAAATGCAAATTTCTTTCAAAGAAACGCACTCAACACAGGAAAAAGAAACTTTCTAATCAAATTATAAAACTTTTGTTTTTGGTGCTAAAATATAATAATACAAAAAAGTGTGAACAGAAAAAAGTCGTATCTTACAATGAGTTCAAACCTTGTGAATAATGTTTTACAATAATACAATAAATAAATACAAAAAAAATTAATTTTGTCAAATGTCCACGTTTTGAGACTCCCTGAACCCAAAAAATAGGTTTTTACGAATGTGTCTGTCTGTCTGTATGGCTGTCTGTAAGCACGATAACTTTCGAAAGAATTGACCGATTGGCTTGTCCTTCGGTACGCACTTTTAGTCACGTAAACTAAACGTCAAGTTCGTTAGCCAGCCATTTTGGATGAAAATTCAAAAAGTGAGCGCATTTTGAAAATTTTTGAGGCCATGTTTAGAAGCCATAGAAACACTAAAACTTGCATAAAAAATTGCATGGACGTGAAGGAAGCTAGAGTGGAATATCAGGACAGAAAAGTGTGGCAACCAATAGTTTATAGAAAGAGTGTCCATGGAGTGAATGACGCTTAAAACAAAAGAACTTGGATATTAAGGGGCTCTAGTTTAAGGCTCTTTACTTGGGGTGATCGCTAAAGAGATTGATGAGCAGCCTGTGTCGTAGCAGTATTGCGGAACGAATGTTTTATTTAAATAAGAAACACGGGAATCCTAGATAAATCTAAAAATCTAAACCCCCTCCCGAACATTACTTTCTTCCTCGCCGAATGAGTCACGCCTACCCCGAAAGGGAAATGGCTTCATGGTATAATGTATCTATAATTTTAAGCAGATTTATTTAAGCTATACGCAAATCAGAATTTGTACGATTTAATCTACATTTTATCCCTATTGCTATTTCCTTTTGAAATTTGAGTTGCAGAATGTGTGTGTTATAAAAAATAGAATTCGAACAGTGTCCCTATCGATGCGGAGTTCGTACTATATGTGCGTACGGAAGAAAAAAATAGGACAGAAGGGAAAAATATGTCGCAAATTAAAATTAAAATCTGGCGAAATATGCCAGGAGAGAATACACAACGACGATTTAATCCCCTGTTTCTTGTTGCAGACTTGAATTCAAATTTTGAGTTTCTACTTAATGGCGACCATATCCCTGGTATTGCTCGCTCCACTACCTCTCATTCTCCCGAGAGACAGCATTCTCCTGAAAGGTCTCTTGCTCCTGCTAGACCTCAGTCTCCGGGTTCTTCGGTCAGGTCTTCTCCTCCCGAGTCTTCTCTTCGTGCCAGGTCTAGGTCTCCTTCTGCCAGGCATTCCTCTTTACGCATATTTGGATATGAACTTGAAGAACTTAGATTTGTTCGGCTTATTCCCATCATAAATCCGAAACGTCGATTCGAAATTCGAAAGTATACTTTTCCTCCCGATAAGCCGATGCAATTAAGAGGAAAACGTTATGGATTTAGGCCCATGTTCGCTGAAGAACAAACTGTACTATCAACGTCAGATGGTGACATCTTTGCAATAGTTCAGGATGGTCTGTTTCTTCGTGGAATGTATATAGAAAAAAAAGGCATTCAAAAACGAGCAAAAATAAACATAAACAGCGGCGCTGTTAAGGAAATGACCCGAGAAGAAATCCGGGAAACTCCATTAGGAAGCCCTGCACCAATAACAAAGAATTTTGGAATAGTAATTGTGAACGACATTCCTCCACGCCATTAATTTCATTTACAAAATTTGTAACACTAAATCTAAAATATCATATTATTTGTAATGCGAAGTAGGATCAAAATGATACAAGTAATTCGTAATTAGAATAAAAATTTAATAGATTACAATCTCTTACCATCTTTCGTGCATGCCCTAGTCCCTCTTATATGAAAACAGATACAAAAATTTGTTTTAAATTCTCTTACGAAAATCTTTGGGGCAATTGCAGACCTAGTTATGGAGAAATTGTAACAGCATATACTAAGAAAACATCATTTTGATTACTTATTCGTTCCGTGAGGAGACTAATTCAGGCAGATACTCAAATTTCGATTCTAATATTTCTATTAATACCAGATTACACATTCTAATTTGAAAATACACTTCAGGTGAAATTACGGTTAGATTGTAAATATCACCAAAGACTTTTTTACAATGCACGATTGTCGAATTTAAGATCAATTTAATTCTCTGTTTCTAGTTGCAGATTCGAGTTCACCGTTTGTGTGTTTACCTCATGGAGTTCCTATTCCTAGTTTCCCTCAGTATAGATCTTCTTATCATCCTGACAGGCCTGATTCGCCTGAAACGTCTTTTCCTCCTACCAGACCATATTTTCCGGGTTCACCGGTCAGTTCTTCGGCTCCTGCCGAGCTGCCTTTTCATGCCAGATCCAGGTCACCTCCTACCAATGACCGTCCTATACGCCTAGGTAAATTGCATCTTGAAGAACTGAGATTTGTTCGGCTTATCTCCAAAGCGAATCCAAACCAGATATTCGAGATTCGACAATACACATTTCCTCCAGATAAACGAATTCAGGTAAAAGAACAAAATAGTGTCCTTGGGCCCATGCCAACCGCAGAACAATGGGTAGTCTCAACGTCTAATAGTGATGTCGTTGCAATTATACTGAAGAGCACCTGGACACTTCGTGGGATATATACAAAAACAACTGGCCTTCAGAAACGAGTTAGAATCAACATAGCCAACGGCAAGATTCAAGAAATGACACTAGACGAAATGAGGGAAGCTCCATTAGGCAGCCGTGCACCAATCTCAAAGGCATTTAGAATAGTAAATGTAAACAAAATTCCTGCACACCATTAATCCAATTTTAAAACAAATTGTCACATAACATACAATATTTCTTGTGATCCAACGTATGAAGGATCAATATGTTACAAGTTACTGGAAATCCTTTTCCAGACCTGAGATTGTGAAAAAAAAGTTTTATTTTCATAAGGACAGATAATGTATTGTTATTAGTTATTATTACTACTATATGATTAATATTGATATGTGCTATTTAGGAAATAACTCTGTAAAATAAATTAAGTTTAAAAAAAAAACTAAATTGAAGAAAGAAAATTTCCAACTGCCCTGAAGAAAAAATATTATGGGAAAATCAGAATAGGCCTATAATGATTTTTTTTATAATGAATTTCATTTAATTTCATGTTGTGCATTCTTGCTTCCATTACATGTATACTAAATCTAGTACAGATTTTTCTAACAGTGCATACAAGTATTGAAAATACTGAAACGGGTTCAATAGTGAATAAACTAATTAAATTTCCCTCCCGACTCGAAAAATGGGTAGGAATAAAAACCCACAATCGGATTTCAAAGCGCTTCTCACTCGACTATCCTCCTATCCAGAGGTTCTTAGAGGGTTCGCGGCCTCGTGAATATTTACAAGAGCGTACAAGTGTTGTTCTTCAGCGCTTGCCGGGCTTAAAATTCGTAGTTACCCCGGGATTCAGAAGGAACGAATCTTACTGCGAGACACACGAGGCTGCCAGGAGCTGAATATCGGAAAGGCAAAGAGTGAGAGAGGCCAAGAGTTGCGACTAAGTAAGGAAAATACTAAAGAGAAAGGGAGACATCCTCCATGGGTTGAGCAAAAAGGAGCGAAACGGGGGAAGAACCGGGGACGGGGTAGAAAAGGGTAGGTAAGGAGGGCCACTGTTTTTACCAACCAGCCAGCGAGTGCCGCGCACTCATTTACTCTCGGTGAACTAATACCATCAAACTACTCCTCCCACGTGCATACATTATATTACACACTACTTCACCTACTTCTTCAACATCGATGCCATTTCTCGTCGACACACAATTTCTCTTTTGCACACTGTATCTGAGCCATGCACATTTCTTCTGATAGATGCATATAAGCACACCATTTCTGATTGCACACCATTGCAGAGCATTTCTTGGGCTTATGCACATTACGGTTGATGCATACACACAACAGGTATGAAGAAAGTAGAATATGTGGACCACTACTACACATACGATCCGAAGGAGTAAGAGACACACACACACGCAGGGAATCACTTACACATGATAAGAAAATCTCGAAGGAGAATCAACAGAAACAAACGGGAAGAGAGAGGAGGAAAGTTTGTGTGATTGCTGGTTGTGTGTGTGTGTGTGTGTGGTACGAGTAATCAGGCTCACCGACACGGGGAAGGACTCACACATCCTGATACGCACGTAAGGGTTTTCTCGGTTTCTTACGGCGAAGGAGTGGGAGTTTTGGGGGTGGGTCGACAGGAAAAGCGGGGTGACTCTCCCTTGCTCTCACTCAGTCTCGTCCCTTTTCTCTCTCACTCTGCCTAGAAGTTGCGCCCAGCATTTTAATCGATTTCATTTGCGCGCATGTGAGTGAGCGAGTCGAGCTCTCGGGGGTTGCACGCCGGTGTATAAACCTTTCTTTGTTTTGCTTTGCTCGCGTCATTAGGGGTCGGGGATGGATGGATGGGGCGCTCCAAAGAGAGGGCGTGGTTCTTCTACGAGTTACGTACTGAGATCTGCATATGTAGACTATCGCGTGTGTGTACCTTCACCCCTTGATGACATAAGTAAAGGACGGGGATTACGTGTGTGTCGGTACGCGCCTTCGCAACCGGCAACTCAGAAGGGGGTGCACGAGAAATATCATATCATATCTGTCTGATTGATGCCACACTGGAAACGAATTTGACTTCACGTATGAGAAATATTATTCGAGATTTGCTTCGATAGTAGGAAACTTTTTTCAGAGGGAAAAAGTGGGTGGGTTGGCGGGTATCTGGTCCAATTTTCGAGAAAGTTTTATGACAGTTTGGATTTTCTATGATGAAACTTTCAAGTGTAGATATAGATTTGTAAAAAGAAATTTCCTTATATGCAGAGATTCACTTATAATGTTTAATATTCATTCATGATTAAATTTTCCATGACATTATTGACAAATTAATACTTCATTGAATAATTTGGAAAATATGAATGAGATACTTTTTAGGGTTTCACAGCTCTGGGCAGAAATCCTTATAGTTTCGGTCGGGTGTTCGTCCGTCCGTCAGATTTTGTTCTTCGGTTGGGAAGCAGGGGTGGTAGGGGAGAGGGATGGAAAAATACGATAAGGAAGGGGAAATAATATAAAGTTAGGTGAGTGGAAGTAGTAGAGGGGAAGTAAGGGAGGGGAAACAGTGGAGGGTACTAAGTGATGAAGGGGGAGTAAATGAAGTAGGGGTCAGGATGATGATGCGAGGGGCAGCAGGGGAAGTTGAAAAGATGGAGGAAGGAGGGGAAGTATGGAAGGGGAAGTAATTAAGGGGAACAAATAGAGGGTACCAAATTCTGAAGCGGGAGTAGGAGGAAGTAGTAGAGGGGACTAGGCGAGGGGATTAGAAGTAGGTTAGTGTAGGGAAGTAAGGGGAGTGACAGGTAAGGGTGAGTGAGGGGTTGAGGGAATAATGGAAAATAATAGAGAGAATGTGAGGGAGAAAGGGGGAGTAGGGGGATGATAGAATATGTTTAAAGAGGAGAGAAGAACAGAAAAGAGCAGAGGAGAACTGAGCAGATGTAAACTGAGGAAAAGAGAGCGGAGAACAACAGAGGAGAGGAGGATAAAGGAGAACAGAGGAGAGGATCACAGAGCAGAACCGGGGACATAGAACCGGGGAGAACATAGAAGACTAGAAAAGAACAGGGGAGAACTGAGGAGAACAGAGGAGAGAATAACAGAAAAGGGGTGAACAGAGAAGGGCCCAACAGAGGAGGGGAGCACATATGAGAACAGAGAAAGGGAGAGGAGAGGAGAGGAGAGAAAGGGAGAGGAGAGGAGAGAAGAAGAGAAGAGAAGAGAGGAGAGGAGAGGATGGGAGAGGAGAGGAGAGGAGAGGAGAACTCAGTTATTTCTGTGACCTGTCACAGAGGTGGCTTCCCGCCCCCACTATAGGCTGGAAAGGAGGTCGTGTGTGAACTCAGTTATTTCTGTGACCTGTCACAGAGGTGGCTTCCCGCCCCCACTATAGGCTGGAAAGGAGGTCGTGTGTGAACTCAGTTATTTCTGTGACCTGTCACAGAGGTGGCTTCCCGCCCCCACTATAGGCTGGAAAGGAGGTCGTGTGTGAACTCAGTTATTTCTGTGACCTGTCACAGAGGTGGCTTCCCGCCCCCACTATAGGCTGGAAAGGAGGTCGTGTGTGACTTAAGTTATTTCTGTGATCTGTCACAGGGGCGCCTTCCCGCCCCCACAACACCTGGAAAAGAGGGTCGTCTGTGACCTACGTTTTTTCTGTGCCCTATCACAGGGGTGCCTTTCCGCCCCCATGATAGGCTGGAAAGGAGTTCGTGTGTGACTTAATTTATTTCTGTGACCTGTCACAGGGGTACCTTCACGCCTACACAATAGGCTGAAAAGGAGATCATGTGTGACCTAAGTTATTTCTGTGAACTATCACGGGGGTGTCTTCCAGCCCCCACGATAGGATGGAGAGGAGGTCGCATGTGACCTAAGTTATTTCTGTGAACTGTCACAATGCTGCCTTCCCTCCACCACGATGGGCTGGAAAGGAGGTCGTGTGTGACTTAAGTTATTTCTGTTATATGTCACAGGGGTGCCTTCCCGCCGCTAAAACACATGGGAAAGGGGGTCGTGTGTGACCAAAGTTTTTTTTGTGCCCTATCACAGGATTGCCTTCCCGCCCCCAGGATAGGCTGGAAAGGAGGTCGTGTGTGACTTAAGTTATTTCTGTGACCTGTCACCGGGGTGCCTTAACGCCCCCACGATAAGATGGAATGAGGTCGCATGTGACCTAAGTTATTTCTGTGGCCTGTCACAGGGGTGCCTTCCCGCCCCCACGATGGGCTGGAATGAGGCCGTCTGTGACCTAAGTTATTTCTGTGACCTGCCACAGGGGTGCCTTCCCGCCCCCAAAACACCTGGAAAAGGAAGTCGTGTGTGACCTAAGTCACTTATGTGACCTGTCACATGGGTGACTCCATGCCCCCACAACACCTAGGAAAGGGGGTCGTGTGTGACTGTAGTTAATTCTGTGACCTGTCACAGAGGTGCTTTCCCGCCCCACAACATCTGGGAAAGGGGGCCGTGTGTAAATTAAGTTATTTATGAGACCTGCCACAGAGGTGCCTTCCCGCCCGCACAACACCTAGGAAAGGGGGTTGTGTGTGACTGGAATTAATTCTGTGATCTGTCAGAGGGGTGCCTTCCCGCCCCCACAAAACCTAGGAAAGGGGGTCGCGTGTGACCGGAGTTAATTCAGTAACCTATCACAGGGGTGCCTTCCCGCCCCCAGGATAGGCTGGAAAGGAGGTCGTGTGTGACTTAAGTTATTTCTGTGACCTGTCACAGGGGTGGCTTCCCGCCCCCACTATAGGCTGGAAAGGAGGTCGTGTGTGACATAAGTTATTTCTGTGGCCTGTCACAGGGGTGCCTTCCCGCCCCCACGATGGGCTGGAATGAGGTCGTCTGTGACCTAAGTTATTTCTGTGACCTGCCACAGGGGTGCCTTCCCACCCCAAGGTTAGGCTGGAAAGGAGGTCGTGTGTGACATAAGTTATTTCTGTGACCTGTCACAGGGGTGCCTTCCCGCCCCCACAACACCTGGGAAAGAGGATTGTGTGTGACCTAAGTTATTTCTGTGATCTGTCACAGGGGTGCCTCCCCGCCCCCACGATAGGATGGAAAGGAGGTCGCATGTGACCTAAGTTATTTCGGTGACCTGTCACAGGGCTGCCTTCCCGCCACCACGATGGGCTGGATAGGAGGTCGTTTGTGACTTAAGTCATTTCTGTGACCTTTCACGGGGGTGCCTTTCGGCCCCCACAATACCTGGGAAAGGGAGTCGTGCGTGACCTAAGTAATTTATGTGACCTGCCACAGGGGTACCTTCCCGCCACAACAACACCTATGCAAGGGGGTCGTGTGTGACCGGAGGTAATTCTGTAACCTATCACAGGGAGGCCTTCCCGCCCCCATGACAGGCTCGAAAGGAGGTCGCGTGTGACTTAAGTTATTTCTGTGACCTGTCACAGGGGTGGCTTCCCGCCCCCACGATAGTCTGGAAAGGAGGTCGTGTGTGACTTAAGTTATTTCTGTGATCTGTCACAGCGGTGCCTTCCCGCCCCCACAACACATGGGAAAGGGGGTGGTGTGTGACCTAAGTTTTTTTTGTGTTCTATCACAGGAGTGCCTTTTCGCCCCCAGGATAGGCTGGAAAGGACGTCGTGTGTGACTTAAGTTATTTCTGTGACCTGTCACAGCGGTGCCTTCACGCCCCCACGATAGGATGGAAGGAAGGTCGCATGTGACCTAAGTTATTTCTCTGGCCTGTCACAGGGGTGCCTTCCCGCCCCCACGATGGACTGGAATGAGGTCGTTCGTGACCGAAGTTATTTCTGTGACCTGCCACAGGGGTGCCTTCCCGCCCCCACAACACCTAGGAAAGGGGGTTGTGTGTGACTGGAATTAATTCTGTGATCTCTCAGAGGGGTGCCTTCCTGCCCCCACAACACCTAGGAAAGGGGGTCATGTGTGACCGGAGTTAATTCTGTAACCTATCACAGGGAGGCCTTCCCGCCCCCATGATAGGCTCGAAAGGAGGTCGCCTCCAGGCACTCAAGGAGCTTAATAAGTAGC
Source organism: Andricus grossulariae (assembly GCA_011634705.1). Taxonomy (NCBI): domain Eukaryota; kingdom Metazoa; phylum Arthropoda; class Insecta; order Hymenoptera; family Cynipidae; genus Andricus; species Andricus grossulariae. Next base: position 75,084,737 of record JAABKJ010075445.1, on the reverse strand, counting down.
TCATGGTTCGTGTTATCGAATGCCTTACGGTAGTCAATCCAAGCCAAGGACAGATTGCGTCGATACCTGATCGAGTCCTGGGTAATAATACACCTGCCTATTAACAGTTTCTCCCTGCAACCTGCCAGCCCTCTCTTGCATCCACGTTGTTCAACTAATGCACTCCATACCGGCTCGGTAGATGTTAATCTCCTCTCTTTGAGGATGCCAGTGAATAGCTTATATTAGGTGTTTAAACAAGCTATGAGCCTGTTGTTCTTTGTACTTGACAAATCTCCGGTTCAAGGATCAATACCGAGCGTTCTTCCACTAGCCGCTGCGGGATGGATTGTTCTCCCTTTAAGAAATTAGTCAATATACGAGCTAGATGTTGGTGCGTAGAAGTGAATTGCTTCCACCAAAAGCTGTTGATTTTATCTGGTCGTGGCGCTGAAAAGTTCTTAGATCTACCGATAAATTTCTTGACTTCTTCAGCAGTAATTAGTGGATACTGTTCCTCTAGACCTTGCAACCTTTCCCTTTGGCAAAAGTTACGAAAGCGTGATATATCTGAAGCGTCTTTATTTAGCTGATAAGTATCTCCATATACTTTCTTCCAGAAGACTTTAATCTCTTCTCGGCTAGGCTGATTTTTAACGGCACGTGACGTTTTATTGATCAGACGAGAAGGATGAGTAGAAAAGGTGGAATTTTCCTGAATCCACTTTAGTCGCCGATCAAGGCGCTGTTCCGCTGTTGCAGGAGATTTGATTTTTGCATCCAGTCCTGCTTGATGGTCAACAGTTTACACTTGTTCAGCGTTTGATTTGCTTTCCTTAAGTTTCGAACAAGTCCCCTAACTTTTGGAGTGAATTTTTTATTTGATGTTATGTAGCTAATCACGCACTGAATAATTGATGTATGCCGTCTCACTGTTTTAATTTTAAAGTGAATCTTTGCAATACGCTCGCCAGTCTTACTCAGGCGTACTGAAGTATCGTTACTTCTATTGTCGCTAAGCAGGGAGACCGCCTTCTCGTAAACTACACAGGTCAGATTCCAGAGATTAACATCTTCGGGGAGCAAATCGGGGAGAGCAGTATTAGCTTCAGATAATTTGTCCATTCTGGGAAAAACTTTTTGTTATGAGGTCTCCCACTTCTCATTTTGGCATTATCGGCTATCTGCAAAGGTGGTCTTGCTGGAACGGGTGGCATATTCGCCGGAGGATGTTGCTCTTCTTCTTACCCGTAAAGTGCTTCGTATCCGTTTTTGCGCAAAAAGGATACCTGATCTCTTAAATACTGAGGCATTTTATGAGCATATTCCAAGTGCATATTGACCCAACGTTCGTGTAACCCCTGCATGAATCCTCTTCGCGCTGGTGAACTTCTTTGCCAACAGGTAAGGATGTCCCTCCGCAGTTGGTCCTACCACTTAAATCTATGTTCTCGCGTCTGTCCGGGGCCATTGCTTGGTCGTCGCCTCGGTTCGGTCCTATTACCACTCTCAACTGAACCATGGCCTCCATCCGAGAGAGGCCTATTGTGGGTGGCACTGCGCGATACTGGCGACGTAACCGCATCATTCGTTGCATTGGGGAGTTAACCCAATGCAACGTGGCGGACTGCAAGAGCCGGAGCTCTCGGGCGATGGGGTCGTAATTATTAATATTATTATGAGAGAAGTTTTAGGCTCCGGAAGCTACGATCGTGGTTCCTTAAAGCAACCAACTCCGACGCAACTGGAATGTGTACGTCATCCTGTAGAATGTTATGAGTAACAGTGTTGTCAGACCAGATGAAGTGATCCCAGAAGAACAGCCTTTTGCATCCGGTTTGCGATGGAATGAGCCTGACGCTGGCAAGCCGGAATCTTATTGAGTGAACTTCTTTGCCAATAGGTGAAGATGTCCCTCCGGAGTTGGTCTGACCACTTAAATCTATGTTCTCGCGTTTGTCCAAGGCCATTTCCTGGTCGACGCCTCGGTTTGGTCCTATTGCCACTCCCAACTGAACCATGGCCTCCATCCGAGAGAGACCTATTGTGGGTGGCACTGCGCGATACTGGCGACGTAACTGCATAATTCATTGCGTTGGGGAGTTGGCTCAATGCAACGTGGCTGACTGCAAGAGCCGTAGCTCTCGGGCCATTAAAACATTTCCCTTTCAGGGTAGGCGTGAATTGCTCCGTCGAAAAGTATTAGTGTGTGGATGGGTATATAGGTATAGGGTAGATACATATATAGGTGTAAGGTATATATATTTTTAAATAATCTAGAATTCTCGTGTTATTCATTTAGACGACACATTCGTTCCGCAACACTGATCCGACCCAGGTCGCTGATCAATCTCTTCAGCGATCACCCCACGTAAAGAGCCTCACAAAATTGTCATGTGTGGTTCCCCACTTGGGCCCATTATATCCAAGGTCTTTGTTTCTGGCATCATTCACTCTATTGTCACTCTGTTCACAAGATATTTGTCGCTACACTTTTCTATCCTGGTATACTACTCTAGCTTTCTTCACGTCCATGCATTTTCCCATGCAAGCTCTCGTGATTCTATGGCTTCTCATATCTCTTCGGATTAGTTTCTCATTCACAGATTCTAACCATTCTTTCGGCGGTCTACCTCTGGGTATTCTGCCATTCACTTCACCTCTATACATCTGTTTGGTCATTCGTTCATCTTTCATTCTTTTAACATGTCTGAACAAAAAAAATTATTCAAATCCGAGCTGTTACAGACCGATGTTAGATAACATACTTTTTTGGCCTACGCTGCCTCCACTAATTGTAGATCGGCGTGCAGACGTCACGCTAGCTAACGTCACAAGATGAAATACTCACCCCGAAAATTTCATAGAATCGTGGTCCGACTGTATTTAAACATTTTAATAAAAAATGGAGAGTATTACCGTCAAACGTGGTAATTTCGGACATGGGGGGTAAATTCGGTCATTCCTACATTGAAGTTTAAATTACTGAACGTGCCCTCACAGCAATAGGATATACCGGGATGTATCCCATTCGATTCCATATTTATCTCTCAGGTTGCTCCAGGGATAACACGACGGATATCCCGCAAGGCGAAAATTGGGATGTCCTTGGGACATTCAAATATCCCAAGTATACCCAATCAGGATATCCCAATTTCCGCCTTGAGGGTTATCCCTGGGACAACCTGGGAGATAAATGGGATCGAATGGGATATCCTGGTACATCCTATTGCTGTGAGGGTGTTTTTAACCAGAATCTAGATCCAGCTATGGCTTAAACTGATTTCAGATTCTGGTTAAAACCACCTTAACTGATTTAAACCATCAATTTAGGAATGTCTGAATTTACCCCATATGTCCGAAATTACTCCGTCTGACGGTACGTATCAAATTGATAAAAAAATTCGTTGAAACGAATTGAGAATGCGTGATCAAGGTCAATTCGAGAAAAAATTAATAAAAAGTGCATGCGTCGAGACTTGGCATCCCTCGTGTCCCTCAGTTCACAGTGAAGTATAACTCTAGAGCGATGATTCATAGTTTTATAATTATACTCATTTAAAACCAATGGTATATCTACTGTTTACTTGGAAGAAGAATATAATAAATATGAAATTTGCAAAGCTATACCTTAAAAATAATAAATGTGAATCATTATATGATTTATCAAATATTTCTTACTAGTGATGTTCATGTTATCTTGATATTTTCTACTCGTGGAATATCGCTGTAAACAATTCTGAATTTATTTGTTTAATATTCACAATGAGCAAGGCCCCCGATTCATAAGTCACGTTCCTGAAAAAGAAAAAGACAGGCATCCCACCACACTCGCCATCCTCTTTCTAATCGCCATACGCGCATCCCCCACGGAGTCAGCAGTCCATTTCCGTTCGAGCCGGGAAGATCAGTTTGGCGGCGCTGAAAGCTACCGACGCGAGAGTCCAGAGTTTGAATCGTAAACATTTTTACTTGTATTTACTTGAAATTTACTTAATAGACTTAACTAAATAGTAAAGAAAACTGAGTAAATAACGTAAATGGGTAATTTACAGCTAAGTCTATTCAGTAAATTTGAAGCAAATGCAAGTCCAAGTTTTATAATTTAAACTCTGTATATGGCACTGTGTCCGTTGCATATGTGACTGTGTCAGTTGGCTCTCAGTGGTATGGTCGTGTGGGTGCTAACTCCCCTCAATCTCAGAAGTAGACTCCTTCGAAACAAATGTAATGGCGCTTAAAAAGGCGGGAGAAATTTGCGCGATTTACCACACCACGAATTGCCAAGAAAATAGGGTTGTCAGTTGTCACCTAAGCCGGTTTGCGCTGGTTTTGTTTGACCGGCGCAAACGTCTTGAGGCCGGCTGCCGGCGGAAGCTCGTAAAAGCCGGTGAAACTCTCAAAATGGGTCTACGAAAGTACAATATATTTAATTCCTTCTAATTGTACCGGTAGGCACACCTCACATCACAGAGATGTTTTGTTTTCCACAAAAGTGGTCATATTTTGAGTTTATTTAATTCCTTATATAATCAGTTCACAAAATATGTGTAATAAATTGTTTTAATTCCTTTATGTGGAATATACGTTTCGAACCCAGCTAAAAATTCCTGTGCAGGAACCTCGGAAGATCCTGCACACGAACCTGTACAGGTAATCTTGACAGTTCCTGTGTAGGAATTTGGCGAAGGAAACTACATCATCCTGTAAAGGAACCTGTATAAAGCTAACCTTTGAATGACCTTTACGGGTTCCTGTACAGGTTCCTTTGCGAAGAAAATTGAGGCACAGGATCCTATACAGAAACACGTATGGGGTCTGTTACAGAAAGCCATCGCGAAAATTCATGTCACTTGCAACTTGTGTTAAATCTATTGGAATGTTTTGAATTATTTTTAAATCCTTTAAAATTAAACTTGAAAATCCCGTCAAATCCCTAGTGATTCCCTAAAATCACTTAAATTCTTAGAAATCCTGTAGAATTTCCTGAAAATCATTAAACTTGTCTGAATTTTATGGAAATCCCTTCAACTTCTTTAAATACATTTAAAATCTTTCGAAATTTCTCGAAATTCGCCAAAATCAACTGATATCTCTTAAAATCCTTTACGTTTTCTTAAATTTCTAAACTAGTCTTACAATAAGGACCGTTAATATTAGTCAAATTCGATTCGGTATTAGCATTTCCGGAGAAACCTGTTGCGTGTTAGCATTAGGGTGGTTCTTATTTATAAATGGTAGCATTTTTTAAAGAATTTCTTTCGTATTTCAGTATATTGTTCAGAATTCGTCAGAGAATAAGAATAAAACATAAATTTTGAGAGTGAATGACTTTAAGCCACTCTTATGGGTCCCCAAAGAAAACCCCAGAGTATATTGTAAGGAAAATTTAGAACTACCCGAACGGCACCAGATTCTCTGATCGAATCAGAAAATCCTAACACATGCGGACCTGCTATATTCTCCCCTTTGCCTAGAGAAGAGAAAAGTAGCGAGCGCCATTTCGCTCCCAATCCCTGCTATAATCAACAACAGAATAATAATGGATCGCCTTGGAAATTGATGAACAAATAGTACAGCTCTCATTTTGTATTTGATGTAAATTTCAGCTCCGTAGGTTGAAAATAATGTTTGGAAAAAAATAACCCCCCCACCCCACCCCACCCTCCGCAACTACAATAATTTGTTTTTTGAATGTGTAGGAAAATAGCACTTATCGAATGAATTGCATCCCGATTCCATTGAGTGAAAATTGACAATGTTATTCTATTTCTTTATGACGAAAAAACATACCCTCTTTTTGTATCCATTTTTATGCAATTTAATAATGAAAAATCGTTTTGCCGCTAAGTGTACTTGATAGCACAACTCTCATAGAGGACAATAACCCACTTTTTGTTGAGATCCTATCAGCAAAATCTGTAGAAATTTCGTTGAAAAATAGTCAATTTTTTAATAACAAATAAGTTGTTATTAAAACTAATTATTATTTTCGGCTGAAGTTTGGCATTTTTCTTAAGGGTGATAAAGGACATATTTTTTGAAAGAATGAAACTTGTTGATTAATTATGTCAATAATAATTGCATCTTTAACAAAAAAAAAGGACTTCCAAGCGGTTTTATTTTGTTTCCAAGTAAACAAATGAAGAAATCTTGATGTATGACACGTCATTTTGTAGATATTTGTAAGACCTACATTTTTCAAAAACACTTTTTTCTGACAGACATATAGGTTAGTCGCAATAAACAAAAAAACTGTTTTTGCAACCTTTGACAGTTTTTTACACACTCAGTGCTTTCGACGCCGTGGTCGCAAACATATAGGCTTTTGTTCTATATGCAAGCACTACAAGAATCCGTAGTCAAATTTCAGGTAGCATTTATTTCCCCAAATTGGACAGGGTGCCTAGAATTATTATATCCCCTGCTTATTGCAGACAAGCCCCAAAGATTTCTAATAAAAACACTAGTACAGAGTAAAGTTCGTTTTCACTCGAGAAATGCAAAGAATCGATCAGCGATACGACACGTACCTACCAGACGACTGAACGTTCACCAGTGATAATTCGAAATACTTATTTAACCAGTGACAATTTCGCCAAGCTGTAAGCTGTCATGGAAAACTGTGGAGACTGGACGGCACATTAGGTAAACGTATTTTAGTATACCAAATAGCGTACTTTAACTCTGTAGAGTTCATTTTTAAACATAAAATTTTGTGTATGATTAACGCTGTCCACTTTCTTGTGCCACAGACTGTATTAGTTTTAATTTAAAAGGACTAAAGCGTTATAAATTTCACAATTAATGATTTATAAATTCAACATTTTATTCCTTCGACAATATTTCAAATAGGTACTTAGTCTTATTCAAAACTGCATTTTTTCTGAATATGGAAGCATTCAAAATTGAATAACTTCTAATGAAATGATTAAAAATTGAGAAATTTAAAATCGAAAGCTAAACTCAGTAAATTCTGGCTGAAAATCTCAACTCACTTTAAAGTGCAAATTTTAGTAGGTTCTAAGTTCATGCGTTCCAAATTGCGAATTTTATGTTAAAAGCATTAAAAAATAAGGAATTCCAAAATAACAAGTTCGACTAATGACAAAAAATTAGATATCTTGGGAATTCAAATTTAATTTTTTTAAATTAGATTACTTCAAAACTGAAAATATTTCAAACAGATTCATTAGAATTTGAACTATAAGAATTAAATGTTTGCATTTGCAATTATACACCAGGAGATTTTATGCATGCTAAATAGGCTTATTAACAAATTTTTGTATTGAACCTTGAACAGATTCAAATTTTATCTCTCAAATCTGTAAAAGTTGTACAATCAAAAAATTATTATTTTTTTGAGTATTAGTGCGGAAGTGAAGTGCGGAATCTGACAAATACACTTCATCTATTAACACGGTTCCCATCCGAGTTTAACCAAGCCAAGTGCTGCTTAACTTCAGAGATCGACCGAGGAGCCTTCGACAATCCCATACGTCCAAACGGACTTTTTCAAACACCTGGTTCTCATTCGTCGTGAGCAACACGAGTTTATTTAAATTCAACATAGCAACTACCACAAAGAGCAAGATGAAAGCAGGCCCTCATTGGCTAGAACGTGATGCGTAGGAGATTCGCAATGAACATAGTAGTGAAAATAAAGAGAATGAAGCGCAGCGTCATGCGGCGCAAGAGACCCGAGGGTAGCCCTGGTAATAATATTATTCTGATAGGGGCAGTTATAAGCACATGACGCCTGCCTCTTAACCTATAATCGTATAAGTATTACTATACTGAACTTATACATATATACACAAAAGCATATTCGCCGACTTCAGTGCGACCGCTTATGAGCATTCCTCCAATATGTCGAATCGAGCGTGAAATCAACTTTATTAGCCGATTTTCCCCCGATAACGCCATACTGAATTCTTCAATCTTATTTCCTTTCAATACATTATATAGTAACGCTGTATTTAATAAAATGTGATAGTAATAATCTATTAACGGTTCAGATAATTGGATTTTATATTTCTAAATGCGGAAATAAATTACTTTTAGCCTATGACTTAATTAAAGTATTAATTAATTGACTAGGCTCAAATCACTTCACCTCTCAAATATGGCTGTTAAATGGTTTGAATCTTACCTTAGTAATCGTTCTGACGCCACTGTGCATGGGCCATTGCTTTTCTCTCCCCGGTGGGGGAGAACCTTTCCGTTCGTTTCAGATTATACCACTCGGTAATATAAAATTCCAACACAAGTTCGTGACCATTCGTGACCGTATATACAAGGCTGATGAAGCAAGCATGGTGTCAACGTAGAACAGCCATTGGCTGTTCTTAAAGAAGAAGAAGAAGTGTTATTCCCACTCCCCTGTTATATTTTGACATCTCGTAGGTTATGTTATCGTAGGTTATGTTCGTTTGTGTTTTTATTTTGTACTACTAATATTAAAGTCTTCGTTTTCAGGTTAGGTTGGCAAAACACAAGATCAAAACTTTCAACGCGTGTTGACATCGTTGACATGGCAACCGTCAGTGCGCATGTGCGCAATACAGAGACCAAGTTTTCAGCCGTGGCAAGCATTAAGGAATTCTTGGACGTTCGTCCCACTCCCCACTTACAGGGATACCACACCCTACTATTCCTTCGTGGTGAAAACCCATAGACAGCTGCTGTTTGAAGTTAAAGCATGCTCATATCCTTGGCGATTAATCTCAGTGGCGAGAAAGGGAAGCACCAGTGCTGCAGGCCGACCAATTGCGGAACTAATGTTCTTAATGGGTCTGCGCGGCTGCAGGTGCATTAGTAGCGGGAAATTTAAATTAGTACCCGGATAAATTTTGAAAGACTGATCAGCTTAGGTTGCAATTTTACACACAGTTTAAGGGACCAAAAAGAAAGATCGAATTGGTTAATCAGCATTTTTTGACCAGCGGTTCTGGTTTTAACCATAAAAAAATAATCAAAAATTCCATTTTGCGGTCAAACTATGCATGATACGAAAAAAGATTAATCCACAAGAATAATGCACCATGAAAAGATGTACAAATTTGTCGAAAGTCGCTTTTTTATAGGATGCGTAATTATTGCTGTACTCGAAAAAAAACATAAAAAATGAAAAAATTAAATTTTTGGAAAAACGACATAAGCTAAAAAAATAAACAGACAAAAGTTGTTCAACCAAAAAAAGGCTACAAATTTTGGATGAATCATTTTTTGATAGGATGCGTAGTTTTTGTTTTAAACTTAAAAAATATCATTAAAAATGAAAATGATATAATTTGTGGAAAAATCACACAAACGTTGTTCACCCTGAAGAGAACAACCAATTTTTTATCAATAATTTTTTGATAGGACTAGTAGTTTTTATTTTAGTAGCAAAAATAACATTAAAAATTAAAAAATTAATTTTTTTTTGGAAAACGATACAGGATAAGAAACAAAATAATATAAAAAAGATACTCGCCCAGAATGATCTACAAATTTGATATTAATATTTTTTTGATAGGACGCATAGCTGTTGTTTTAATCGTAAAAAATAATATTACGAATAAAAAAATTAATAAATGTATGTAAGAACGACACAAGATGCAATAAAATGTTCAATAACAACGTTTTTCTTATTTTGACATGACGCGCACTAGGGTGGTCCAAAATTTCTTTTTTCGAATTTTTATTAATAATGCCCGGAAATTTGTTCGAGTCCACAAAAAAATAAATCCTTGTTTTTGTTTTAAAAAGAAAAATTATATTTAGAGTGGCGTAAGCCTTATGAAGTTTAACACGTATTTCCCACAAGAAAAAAAGTCGTTAGTTTAACATGTATTTCCCATAAGAAAAAAAGTCGTTTTTGTATATTTTATTCAGAATCCTCGATATTAGCTGAATCGAGTTGAAACTCAACATTTCTCTTAGAAATTAGTCATAGAATACGAATAAAATATTACTTTTCAAATATCACCTGATAAGTCCGTTTTATAGGGTTCCAAAAAAACGTCATAAGTGAGAAAATGGGTTTTGCGTTTTTTTGGCGCTAATTATGATTTTTTCGCATTTTTTTCAAGCAAATTATTTCTAATACATAAAATACTACGTTATACTGATAATTAGACGTTTATTAAATTGTTTACATAATTTATTATTGTTTTTAGCAATTTTCTCTCAGAATGGAGATAGAAAGTCACGGTTTTAAAAAAAAATGTCCATTATTTGTCCAATTTTCAATTAGAGAGGTGATAGTTAATTAATGATAACAAAAATAATTGTTCAAACAATTTATTATTATTGTGAATAATATTCTCTTAGAATGATGCTAGAAAATTGCAGTTTTTTCTGAAATTTCAACTTTTTGTTCACTTTTCACAAATGTCGAGTTAAGATATAATTCAATTTAGGAAAAATAATTATTCGAACAAATTATTATTGCTTATAACTATATTCTCTTAGAGTAATGCTAGAAAGTTTTTTTTTCTGAAATCTTTCTTACACAAGAGACAAAAACAAAGAATGAAATAATTAGAAATAGGTGGGAGAACTAGGTGTGTAAATGACTTGCAAAAGTCTTGTTCGTAAATAAAACAAGAAGCTTATTGCAAAGCGTGAAAGAAAAATTCAGAATTGAACATATTTTGATATCAGCCCCCCTCCAGCAAAACATATTCACTGAAAGGAAGGAGATTGTTTAAAATATGTTTTACTCTAATGTTATCTCTCTTTAATTGAAAATTGGATTAGAAGTGAAATTTTTTTTTAAAACCGCGACTTTCTATCAGTATAAAGTATCGTAATATTATATATATATATACACATATATATATATAATTGAAAACTAAAGGTTAACAACCACCGCAGGGTCCCACTGGGAGCAACTGTCATCTAAAAACGATATAATTCGGCGTTTTCCGTCCGGTTCGTCCTGCATTAGGACTGCCCCCATTCCTCGTGCACTTGCGTCTGTTTGCAGGACGAATCTTAAGTCGGGGTCGGGACGACTTAAGGTCATAGGCTTCTGGAAAGCCGTCTTGGCAGCTTCAAAGTGCTGCAAATTTTCCGTGGTCATGCGATACGGGCGTTTCGTCGACAGCATATCAGACAACGGGGCGAGGATAATTGAAGAATTTGGAATATATTCCTTCTCCCAGTTGCATATGCCTAAGAAGGAGCGCATTTCTTTGCATGTACGTGGCGGCGTAGCGTTTCGGATGGCCTCCACATGCCCGGTTTATGCCGAGTTACCCTCCGTACTGACAACGTTTCCAAGGTACGGAAGGGTCGTTTGGCCGAAGCTACATTTTGCCGGTGCGATGGTTAGCCCGTATATTGCTAATCTTTCGAATACTAGCGCCAAATGCAATAGGTGTTCCTCCCAGTCTCGAGAATAAACGACTATGTCGTCGAGGTATGCAATGGCGTGTATACCCCACTGCTCGGCCAGGACTTGCCGCATGAGATTTTGGAAGGTCCCTGGGGCGTTTTTCAAGCCGAATGGCATAACTCGGAATTGGAACTGGCCCCCTCCTGGGGTTGAGAAGGCCGTGTACTGGCAGGACCCGGGCGACATGGGTAACTGCCAGTATCCACTCTTCAGGTCCAATGTTGAAAATATTTTGGCCGTACCGAGATCCTTAAGGGTCTCATGGATTCTCGGTAGGTATTGCGGGGCGTCCACGGTCATCCCGTTTAAGAGACGGTAATCCACACAGAAACGTTAATCGCCGTCCTTCTTTCCGGCGATTACTATTGCTGAACTAAAAGGCGAGGTGGTTGGTTCTATTATCCCATCTCGAAGCATCTCGCGGACCTGGACGTCGATGTACTGACGCTTCTCGTCGGAGTATCGGCGAGGTGCTTCCCTGAACGGGTGGCCATCTTTCAATTGAATATTGTGCTGCACGTTCGACAAGGTCTGCTTGAGGCGTCTGCCTCCGTGAAACAGTGAAGAGTGCAGCTGGACGAGCTTGCGGAATTCTCCCTGTTTTTCTGAAGGAAAACTGTTCTGTACAGTAATTTCTTCCGTGGGGGAGGCAACCTCATAATCGTGGGGGAGGGGGCTAAAGTAAACCCTCTGTCGGCCGGTACAGCCCACGAATATACAATCTGCGACGTGGTCATGGATGACCTTGTGCTGTTTCAGTCAAGGTCGACCGAGAATCAATTCTGCTCTTAATTCGGGGCTGACGTAGAAAGTACCGGGATAGTTGATGTCCTGTAGAGTCGGTCGCAATCGTAAGGTACCGTTTAATTTTATCGTAGCCCCCACAGCAGCCAATAAGGCGTGGGGTGGGGAAGGGGTACAATTCTCTAGCTCGGCTTTGGTTAGGACTGCTTCGTTAACGAAGTTTTCCGACGCTAGAGTGTCGATCTCAGCTATAATTTCTCGTTTGCCTAGTAGGACCCTGATTCTGGGTAGGCTTCTGAGATCGGCCGACACGGCGCTCAGGACGGGGGCGCGCTCGGCGTGGCCAGGGCGGCACTGGCATTGGCCTCGGCCGCCCGGTCTCTCCAGTTTCCCGGAACCGCAGTGGCTTGCCGGGCTTTGATCACAGGGCACTCCCTGTGGAAGTGACGCCCCGGGCAGTAATGGCACTGCGGCGGGGGTCTCGTCGCGGGGGCGGCCTCAGGTCCAGTTTGCGGCGTTTGAGTGGCCGTCGCTCCCTTTGCTTGTGTCTCGCGGGCGGCCTTCCGAGGGTTCTCCTCAGCTTCATCGTTTTCAGCCTGCACCGCGCGGTCTACCAGCTCCTCGAAGGTGGTAATGGTTGCTGCACGCAACACCTTTTTGATAGAAGATTTCAATGCCTATAATAACAGGGAGACTATTTGTTCTTCGGGGGCCTGGGGTAAGAGGCGAAGAGCGAGCAAACCATTTAGCGGCCTTTTCGGTGAGGGACTTTGTGACCATCCTTGACCACAAGGATGGTTCGATTGAAGCCTCTGTGAAATAATGTTCACAGAGACTCAAGAATGTTTCCGGATCCTCGTGATCCATACCCGCAAAAGTGGGTACGGGCACGTCCGGAGTTCGGATTGCGCGTATAAGTGATCGTCAATCGGCAAGAGGTGCGCTCGGCAGCTTTGGGCCTGCGGAATGTCGGATCGGTGAACGTGCAGCGTTCACGATGCTCGTCGGGGCGTTGGCGGTTAGTGTAATTGGCCGCGGGTTAATAGGTGCGGCCTCTGCGTCCTGACGACTGCTTGAACCCGGCATGGTTTCTAATCCGCTCAGCGGTTCTCGAAAAAGCACGCGCGAAGCGCTTCGTGTGTTGTCCGGAACGGACTTGCTTCTCTCCCGCAGTGGTATCGGAAGAGAAGAGCGTCGTTGGTTGACGCCGCGTTGAGGCGTGGATGAGGCAACTTCCCCGTTGCATGAGTTGTTTACCCTGGAAGGGCTCTGGAAGGGCGCCACCGAGTTTTCCGGTTCAGACTCGGAAACCGTATGGTTGCGTGTGGATATAGTTCTGGCAGCTGTTCTGCCGGTGCCACGGCCTCCAATTTGTCTTCTACCCCAGTTATGTTAGCCTGTGGGGGGGGGTGTAGAGTACAGTGCGCAGTCATTCCCCCGAGTGGAGTCGGGAAGTGCCTGCCAGAGGTCTCTCGGTGCGAGAGAGAGGGCATTCGCGGCTAGAGACCTGACTCCAAGAAACAGTGTTGCACGATGTTGTCTCGCGTAAATTTCCCGCTCTTGCTTACCTTCTAGGACATAGGGAGCAGAAGTGGATGACGTACACGTTCCAGTTGCGTCGGGATTGGTTTATTTAAGGAACCATGATCATAGCTTCCGGAGCCTACAACTTCTCATAATAATAAATACTAGTTGAAACCCATGCACTTTTTTAATGGATACGATCCCGAAACTCTTGCACTAACACTCATGTACTTTGTATCGGTGAGGTTGTGACGTGGTGTAGATTACAATGTGGGGATACGCTAGTCAAGGCAGAGGGATATAGTGTGAAATATGGTTCAAAATTAATTATGTTCTCAAAATATTATTTTTCTTTTTCCTTTCGCTTTAGGAAACACCACTTCACTTAATTACTTTGATTAATGTTATTTTGGAAACGCTTCGGGAAAACAAGTAAACAACGCGAAATTTGTGACCTCGGGAAGAAAAATGAAAAACCTCAAAGTTCTTCAAGAATTTAGTGGACAACAGATTGCCCACAAAATCGGTAAGTGCTGAAAAATCGATCAAGTTCTATACAATAAACTTTGAGTGTATCTTTTACGTAATCAAAGCTGTCTCTGCAAGTGCAAAGGCAGACCCTCGAGTTATTGCATTTGAATCTGTTTCAGCAAGTGCAATTGCCATTCGACACATCATGACAAACAAATCTGTCTCAGCAAATGCAAAGGTAGATCATCGCACCAAAACCAATGATCTACAAACTCTTCCACAAATTGTAATTACGTACGAATTATGTACGGATGTGATCACATGTATGTTTTATATTTGTTCTGTGACAATCTTCTTTGTTAAGTTAATTTTTAACGTGTTACATGAGCTCAAATTTGTTATAATAATTCTCAAATTAATATTATTATTTAATGTCATAAATCATTCCTATAATTAAAATTCTTGTGATAAACTTCGTACTTCTGTGCTGTGATTATAAAAACCTAATAAGTTATATATGTTCCTACGTTAGATTAACATAGTAATAGACGCAAATAATAATTATTCGCGTACCCTAACGTACCCTAACGGCCTAGCTGGATAACTGCTTCACGTTGCGCTACGCTGCGGCAGTTCACTCCTAGTGTTCACACGGCCCTGATGTTTACGTTCGGAGAACCCCCATATGAGCCGAAGGTCAGAACCAAAAACGTACTCAAATCGGGTTCCGAGTGTACCTTCTTTGTAAAATTATTTTCTGGAATATTTTCACCACCATATTTAGTACATGTTTCTAATCAAATAACATGAAAAATAAGTATTTTAAATGAACCCTAAAGATTTAAAGTGTCAGGTCTCGCTCCAGCACGACTTTATTTTTATTTGTTACTTTTAGTTATTTGTCCTAAATACATTGAATTCTTCACAAAATTGCAACGTAAAGGTTTACGTTATTTAAATGAAAGCTTACATTTTAATATTTCACTACAGATCGCGAGTATTTTAGTGAAAAAAATAACCTGTCCCGTCCTTCCCAGGTCTTCCCTACATTGCTGTCTTTATGAAAATCATGATTAATGCAATTTTTAAATAAAATATGATAGATTATCGTAAACAAAGACGGAGTTTTCACTCTTTCCGAGAATAAATCCAACAACCGATGTGTTGTCACATTTTATTAAAAAAAAAGCATTAATGATGATTTTCATAAGGACAGCACTGAATTAAGCATACCCAGTACTGGCAATAGCAGACGTTACGTAATTATGTTCTGATCAGGTAATTATTTTGAAATAACCTAATATCTACCTTCGTGTTGTGGGCTGTAGCTCATTTGTGGTATCCTAAAATTTTAAATAAAAATGTAAGAGGCCGGATGAAAAACGAGATATAAAATTATTTAAATGAGAGTGAGTGGGCCCCTGGAGGCTTGAAATTAAATGACGTTCACCCCCCCTCTCCCCCTCAAAAATGAAGTTTCACTTTCAAAGATTTAAAGTGGTGGGGAGTCCGAAGGTCAAACCCTGACATCAAAATGGATCGAAGCCTTGCGTACCTGCTTTTAGATTGCTTCGTGCGAGCAAGTTGTATCAGTTACGGAGCAATAAAAATTGTACTAAAACATTTAAAATTAGGATAAATATAATGTATCTTGTAAAGAGAAATAGATACGTCAAAACGGACCAAATTTTCAGATTCACCTTCACGGTCATTTAGTATATAAATATTAATAATTAAATATAAGTCAAAAGACAATGTGCATAAATAAATATAAATTAATAAATAATATGAATAACCTGGGAAATATAAAAGGGATCAGGTTTTATGGCATTCGATTCTTCGACTCCTAATAAAAGGATTATCCTTCGAACCCGAACTCTGACGATTGCTGAACATTTTCTCATGAATTCTGACGATTTCTTCTTCCTGGCGATTTCTGTCGAGAAACGTAAGAAAAGTGGTCAGAAATGGTCAGAAGTCCTTACTTTTTATCTGGCAATTCCTGACTTTTGTTTAGTAGGGTAAAGAGGAATAAAAAATCAATATAATGGGAAATAACGAAAAAAACGCTATAACATGTAAAGTTACGTAGAGTTCTGTGCCCGCGATTATACTAGTATGCAGTTTGCGATGTCTTTTAATATTATTATTATTATTATTATTATATCATTAAGCCGTTTCCCTTTCGGGGTAGGCGTGAATTGCTCTGTTGGAAAGTAGTGTTAGTGTCGCCACAGAGGTATCCAGAAGAATTTCGTAGTGCGAGAGATAGAGGCAGAAGTGTGATGCAAAAAAGCAGAGGGCTCATAGTATAGCCCTGAATGACGCCCCTCTGGAACGTGACGTCGTTCGTTGTCACACGATAATTTCCAGATGAGATAAGAAATCTAGTTTTCCAACGGGGCATCAATCTCTCTATGCACCTCACTATGTGTGGATGAACTTTCAAGCTTTCCAGCAGACAGATGATAAGTCTATGGAAAGTTGAATCGAAAGCTTTCCGGTAGTCAATCCAGGCCTTAGACAGGACGCGCTGATGGGCTGCAGCGTCGTTACAGACGCACCTGTCAATTAGCAGGTTCCCTCGACAGCCTGCTACACCTTTTTTCGAGCCACGCTGTTCATACATCTCTCGCTATACAGACTCAATTCTTCAAACAATCCTGTTATTTAGGACAGCTGTAAAGATCTTATACAGTGTGTTCAAACAATTTATTGGCTTTTAATCCTCTGTGTTGGACAATTTTCCTTTCTTCGGCAGAAGTATAGTGCGTACTAACACGAGCCACTGCGGAATGGGCGTTTCCGACTTTAAATATGAGGTGAATATGTAGGCCAAATGTTGGTGTGTAGAAGTAAACCTCTTCCACCAGAAGTTCTTGATACAATCTGGTCCTGCAGCGGAAAAGCTCGTTGTGCCTCTAAGTGCTTTCTACCTTTTCGGCAGTGAATGATGGACATTCCTCCTCAGATCTTATGAGGTTGTCGCAAAACTCCTTAAAGCGGATGATATTATCAGTATCTTCTTTTAACTCTAGTGGTTTTGGGATCTTATATAACTCTCTCCAAAAAGTCTCTACCTCGTTAGGCTTGGGTGGATTTTTGACAAAAACAGGGTGATCATTGAAGAGGCCAGATGGGTCAGCGAGGAACTGTTGATTCTCTCTGATCCATCTCTCCCTTTCCTGTATTATCTTCCTTGCGTCAGATTAAACTTGTATTTTGTCAACAATGTGCTGCTTGATTGTCAGTAGCTTTGACTTGTTCAGTGTATGATTGAAGATCTTCAGTTCTTCAGCGAACTTTCGAACCCTTTCCGTGAACGGCCTACCAGATGTTATGTAGTCAATCACACACTGAACACAAAACGCATTTTGTCTTGCCCATCCAATCTTCTTGTACAGTTGATACAACTGTCTTTTGGTCTTTTGATCCATTGTCGATTTTAGCCTTCGATTTGAACCAGCCAATGCTCTCGCAGCACCATAAACTGAACAATTGATTGTCCAGAGGTCGGACTCCTCCGACTTCATTTGAGCCAGATCTTGGGGCTTAGGAGAAAACTGCATGTCAATGTTCCTCCTTGTCCTGAAGTCGCTATCATCTGTCAGAAAGTATCTGCTTTCCGCGGTTGGTCTTGATGTCGCTTTCTCATCTTCATCTGCAGCTTGTTCAAGCAGCGGTTGGGGAAGCGCTCCGCGTGTATATCCATTTTTCAAGAGGTAGGCGTGTTGATTTCGCAGACTGGTGCGAAACGTGCTGAAGCTCTGGGTGTTTCTGGCACCACAGAGTGTGCATACGCGTCATAAAGCCTCCGCGAACTGGAATGATTCTGGCATCGTGGCAGTCTAACACATCATTCTTGAGTTGATTCGTCCACTCAATGTGGACGTTTTGCCGGTTCGTCGTCGTGTTTCCATTTAAATTATTATTAGAACTCCGAACTCTAGGGTGATCGGCACTGTTTGTCGACCGATTGTCGGGTGCTGTACGCATTCGATCGTTTTGAACCGCATCTACAACTTTTTGGTGGGGTAGATAGTGTTATTGCTTTTGCCACGAGCAGCTAGGAAAAGAGTTTGTTCGTCCTTGTAGAGCCCCGCATGCAAGGATAAGGCTGCATACTATGAGAAGTCGCCCGGTATCCCAGAGGCGCTGTTTAAGACACCTCGCCCAGGTGCCATTCAGCTTTCCGCAGGGTTGTTACGCCTTCGCTTAGGGGTTATTCCTTCAAGACCATCCCTGGACAATTGTCCGCGACTGCTTATTAATAATTGTAACCATATTCATCAGGAACCCTTGGTACAGGGATCCTCTATCCGCAACCCGTGGACGCGTTCGATGGCTTTGTCATAGGCCCTTCGATTCGATTCTAAAGGAATCTGAACCGAAACCGAATATATATATTAATTTCATTGTGTTCATTTAAGTTAGAAATCTCAAATTTTTAAAGCTTTAATTCTCTAACTTAAAAAAGTGTTTAAATTTAAATCTGGAACAATTAATGTTTTAAAGTATTCATTTGCACCATTTTAAATGAGGCTACCCTTGTTGAAATGTATTTTCGCAATAAAATACAATATGCGTGACAATAAAGTACAATAATGTTAAAATTGTCATTTTTTGTAAAAAATGTAATTACCTGTAGATTTTTATAAATGTGTCCGAATAATATAAAAAAAAGTTTTTTCTCTTAGATCTTTTCAATTGTTTTTTTTTTAATCGTAGAAATGGATAGAAAAATGTTTACTGGATGGTAATTTTTTTCTTGAATTCAGACACTTTTACCACAAGTTATTAGACATTTTCACAGCAAATTAAAATTTTCACTATATGGTACTGATTAACATTTTTTGTACTTTATTGTGAAAATCAAAAGTTTCTCGCTGACCCATCTCGCCTCTTTAGTAAACACCCTGTTTCTGTCAAAAATCCGCCCAAGCCCAATGAATGATTCGGCTGAGAGAGGCGTTAAGCTTATGGAAGAATATAACACATTATTTACGAAAAACGAACAACAGAAACAGTATGTGCTTCAGATTTTGAGTGAATATCGCTGAAACTTCCCAGGTTATAAAAAAGAGTCATTGCCTAAGCGTCAAGATTTGTAGTAAAAATAAATGATTTTCGTGTTTTTCTAGGAAGAGGTTAGTCATACGAGAAAAAGTCATGGATATGTGCATTTTGAATAGATCTACAACTTTTGTATAAAGGTTTTTTTACATAATTAAATTTTTGCAAAATAAACAAATAAAATTGTTTTTTTTCTTCAATTATATGGTTTTTTATATATTCAAGGGCCCAGGGGCACTATTTCCCTTAGTTCCATTAAGCTCAGCTTTTGCAAAAATTATTTCTACATAAAATAGAACCAAACTGGTGGGTAGCGTGAACAAAATTCAATCTTCGAAAATAAAAGCCACCCTAATATAGTAATAGTGCCACAATAGCGGATACCATTCTTCAGTATAGGAGCAATTTAGTTTTAGCAACTATTTTTTTGTCGCCTTCAACATTAAAAACATACAGTTACCTTTCTCTTACATAAAGGATGAGAAAAAGTATTAAGGATTGTGGCTTGCGTCTCTATTGTCGGAGGACAACGGCAAGATCCTCGCTTTATTCTTTTTCACGAGTGCCTAACCAGCGGACTTTATACGGAAAATGGCTCGTACGACGACAGAAAGCTCAGCGTAAGGGACTTTGCACAACTCAATACTTCGTTGACTATTACACTGTGATGTAAAAGTAACTCGACTTATTCAAAGCGGTTCTTCTGTAAGGAATATTTCAGAATGACGTAAAAGTGTCGCAACTTACTTAAAGCGGTTCGCACTTCAAAGATCAAGTTGACAGCATGGATGCTCAACACGTAAAGACGACTATCAAGGGTAACTCCGGGGTTTATACAGGGTGTCCCAGACTAAAGTGTCCGGACTCATATAGCTGTATAAAAATAAAAAAGTCAATTGAAAATTTCTTTTCCAAAAATCAGTTGAAGTTTTAGTTTTTCAGTTATAAAATAATTAGGTTGGACCAATCAGAAGCACGGTATAAGCAGACTTGCATGCATGAGCGGGATTCTAACGTAGTGTTATTGAAGCAAGCGTCAAGGTGGGGTTGGCGACAGGGGAACTGTGGTCAGTGCTCACTACACTGCGATGGTCTCTTGCTCACACACGCACGTCTGTTTATACCGTGCTACTGATTGGTCCAGCTTATATATTTTATAACTCAAAAACTAAAACTTCAACTGATTTTTGAAAAAGGAATTTTTTATTTATGTTTTTAATTTTTATACAGCCATATAATTCCGGACACTTGAGTCCTCGACACCCTGTTTGGGATAGGGATGTGCAAAATGTCATGTCTCTCGAAAATTTGTGGTATGGCACGTCCCTCACAAATATGTGGTTTGGCACGCGCCTCGCAAATATGTGGTATGGCATGCACCACTTCCAATATTGAGCTTTGAATTATTCACGTGAGTGACTAATAAGTCCCCTCTACTGATACTCTCGATGATCGTTTGTCTCTTCTCTTGCTCTTTCAGGAATATGAATTCTGTATACTAAACTTAACTATGATTAACGTATTTATTCAGACGCCTTCAGTTATTGAACGTTTGACTATATATGTATTCATTCACTTGTTCATTGCATGTCGTACATTACTAATTAGGCGTTATGCCAACTTTTTTTAAATTGCGGATGTAAGACTAGGAATAATTCCAGTAGCCCTAATAAGTCTTCGAATCACTCTAATCAGGCCTTGACTGCGGGGAAGTCAGACACTAGTGCTACACTCGCTACTGCTCCTGTGTGATCGGCTACCCACTCTACACAGTTGCCTTCTTCTACTCTTCTGCTACCTCCCCCTCCTAATATCAATGTTGAAACCTGTAATTCTATCTTCAAGCATCTCTCAGGCCCAATAAATGCCATCCACGCCATGTTTTTAACTATTAGCGAAAGATTGGGCGACAGGGGACTTGACAGACTTAGTAATGGGGATCAGTCGAGAAAAGTGAGGAAGGGAATTGTACAAGGCGGTATAAGGGGGGAAGGGTATAGATTTTCAGATTAATCTATAATTCACTTTTTGTTCAGTTAAATGACACGTTTGTTCCGTAACACTGCTTCGATCCAGCTCGCTGACCAATCTCTCTAGCAATCACCTCAGGCGAAGAGATTCACAAATTCACCATTTAATGCTCTCCACTCGGGCGTCCTGGCACACAGTCCATGTATTTCCTCATGCAAGCGTTTGAGTTTCAATGGCTTTTTATATTTCTTCGAATTAGGGTCTCATTCACACATTCTAACCACTCTTTCCTCGGTCTGCCTCTGGGTACGCTGCAATTTACTTTACCTCGATATACTTGTTTCGTCAGTCGTTCATCTTTCATTCTCTCAACATGCCCAAACCATCTAAACTAATTTCTTTCACACTAGTCAACCAGTGTCTCATCTACAACACATTCTTTGAGGATTCTTTCATTACTGACTTTGTCCATTAGCGTTTTACTGCACATATTGCACAGGAATGTCATGCTAATCGCGTTGAGCGCCAGTAGTACAATTGAATGTCCGGATCCAATAAGGGCACATAAAATTTTCTCGTGCGAAAACAAAGTCCCCTGAAGGCTTTCAACAAAATTTTCGAATTTTAATCTAAGCAGTTTAAGCCAAAATACAACTCTCTACTACGTATATTACGAGAGATAGCATAGTCATGTTCAAATTCATTTAACGTTAATTGTTATTAATATATTGAAGTTTTGTTTTCACGCATGTGTAGTCAAAATATGAATGCACCTATATGTTTTTTTTCTTCAAAATTTTCACGCTATTCAGTTCCAAGATGTCGTCATCGAAAGGCCAGCAAGGACAGAGTGACGCGAAAAAACCACGGTTTTCATCTTTTCGCTAAGGATATTTTCCAAACCAATTTTTGCACATAAACAAATGGGGACTTGTTTCAAGCGAAATAAAGTAAGCTTTTTTATGGTTATCAACAATTTTACAAATAAAGTTTTCTCGTCGTATTATCTTATCTTATAAACTAAAAAACCATTTTTCATGTTGGAATCAACTGCCAATGAATCATTGCCATCAGACATGGTCAATCGATAATAATGCCGTTATATGTCAACATTTACCAAGAATTTGCTATCATTAAGATTATAAGGATTATTAAAGCAAGTAACGTTTGCACCCAAATAATAATCATCAATATTAAGGCAAATAATTAATTGATACGACGAATCTTGCGCGTTGCACGAGCTTCTCTAATAATACAAAATAATAATTTGTTTACTATATATCAAATTATGTATTAGTTTTCAGTAATCCAACTCACAAACCCCTTTCGTCTATAGGGTAAGGAGGGGCAGCGCCGACCAGTTAACAGTCAATGATTTTTTTAAAGTTAATGAGATATACAATTGATCCATTTTTTTTTCATTTCGAGTCCTACATTATTGTATATCATATTTTTATAAGTATTTGTTACATGAATGAAACAATGATTTAATAATTTTATAATTCCTAGCAAGCTGTATATCGTCGGCTTTGCCCCACATCGGAGGGCAAAGCTGACCGCAGCTTTTTATAAAAATCAAAACATTTGAAGACAGGAAAACATGATGGTTCGCGTCTGTGGTATTTTATGTACTAGAAAAATTACCTTTAAACATTTCCAGCAAGAAGAATAAGTTATTTTTAGTAAAAATAGTGATAGTGTAGTATAACCTCTTATTCGTTGACATTCCACTAGAGACGGACTACGGGCAAAGGTTTCTTCCGTACCGACCGGATTGATAATAATATTCAATAGTTTCTTGTATGTAGCCCAGCAGATAAGTGGCTGTTCTACATTACCAATCACTTATCATAACCTAAGCACTTTTAAACTATTATTTTCATCGGCCTTGCCCTCCTGATGAGGCCTCAATTATTTACGATATTTAATATACTTCGTACTTGAATTAGGTTCAGTTATTATAATGACATAATGTGATATTGTTTTATCTGTCAAAATAACAAATTTTCAAAATTAATGTTGAATACTTTATATTTCTGCCAGCGAATCTTCCATTCTTTCGTTGCCAAAACTGTTTTCTGCATAATTTTTCTTTTACAACGTCAATTTTCAAACTTTTAGTAAGTAACACTATCTCCTTAATAAAATAGATTTATGTTCATCCACTTATTTGTTTATAACAAATTCAACAAATGTTTAAACTTCCACAGTTCTGCTAAAAAACATTTCTAAATTATTGAGTCATTGATTCTAGATTTTTTGGAATGAATTTGAATATTTTGTAACGAACGGTATTCCTCATGAAGAATACCGTGGTTATTGTCATTTTGTTTATGAAATAGAAAAGTATTAAAAACCTCGTTTGAAAAATCGCATGTGAACGATCTATGCAGAATTTTACTATTTTTACTCACAACAAAATTTAAACATGGTGTAAATAATTGTGGTTTGACAATTAATTTGTTCACAGACACTTCAATTTGCCCTACTGAGGCGCGCCGCGCCACAGAACACCTGACGTTTGATTTTTTTCTCGAAAACCAGCGGCAAACCCACTCCAATAATTTCATGACTTGTAGACCACACTTATACGTTCCTTTGACGAAAAAAGAAAAAAAATTAAAAATGGTATTTTTTAGAAAACGCGTTTTTCATTTATGTTTTTTTTTACAAAAAATTTTCGAAAGAAAAAAGAAATTATTTTGAAATGTATGTTAAAACAAGTTGATTCAGACGTCGAAAAGTTAAATTGGTCAATTAGAACCCAAAATACGTCATTAAAAAAAAAAGTTCTCCGAAAGCTCAAAGTCCCATATCTCCGCCATTTTATCGAATTTTCGAAAAATATTTGGTAGGATTTTTTTCATCACCAAGCATCATATGTCATATGTCCTGAATTACAGCCAAATTCCATTACCGACAAGAAAATTTGCGTGACCAGTTGACGTGGACTCCATGCACGTGTTCCCAAAATCCCAATAACCTCTTTTTTTAAATCATCAATCTTAGCAACCCAAAGGATGCTTTCCGTACTGTCCGTCACTGATTGAATTAGTGAAATTTTACTAGAAATTAGTAAAATTTCACTAAATCAGATTTACAGATATAACCATTCATATTATCCTAGAAATTATATAATTAAACCATCTTATAAATTTATAGAACTGACATTTTTTCTTTAATGTGAGGTAAATATAACACAAATAAGATGTTATATGCACGGAGAAAAATGAATAGTCAAACTTGAAGTGTCAAAATTTAGATAGTCAGTTTGATAATCTAGATATTCTCAAGTACCATCCACAATTTTTTCTTCATAATCAGACAGACCACAATTTTATAGTCTGTTTGAATATTTGGCTTTTTCTCTTAAAATCCCCAAAATTATGATTAGAGCCTAAAATAGCATGAAAAGAAAGGTAAGTATCAGAGGTAGGTATGCAGTAAAAATGTTCATTAATTCAATAAATTGAAAATAATTATCATTTATTATTATTCTGACTTTGCAATATTTAAAATCAATTGAAAAATAAAACATGAATAATGAAAAATGAAACTGTAGAATCGGATAGATTAAAACATTCCATAAGAATTCCTGAAAAACATAATCATTAAATATATTAAGACTTCGATACATGTATTTGAAGTCTTTCTTTAAGGTGCCAATTTTTAAAAACAAAAATCAGCTGAAGCCTCCTAATAGCCAACGAGCCCGATTCGTGAAGTCGGGTCTCGGCCGAGCTCGGCTTAATGCTCGTGCCTCGTGCTCGTACATTTTCGGATCTAGACGAGGCTGGCCGACGCATCGCGTAACAGAGCCGGCTCACCTAAGGTACTATATCAGATGGGAATATGCAACCTGCCATTTTGGTTCCCCGCGAAATTCAAAATCGCTAACTTGATATCGAACTTTTAAGAGATGAAGTTTGGTCTAGAACCTAATTAAACAGTAATGTGAAACAAAATTAGAGTAAAGTAAGCTGTCATATTCCAAGATAATAATATTATTAAACAGATACATTTTTTTAAACTTTATAATATAATGATCAATTGAAAAGAAAAAATGGCAAATTATTCTACTCACCGATAACGCGTAAGTTTTAACTATTATTTCGAAATTTTATGTAATTCAAATTAATATAAAAATGCATACATATAGCAAAAATATATGTTTTCATTAAATTAAAAAAAACTAATACGGGTTCCTAACCTCACTTTCTTCTGAATCTTACTTCGCTGAAACATACCAAAAGAAATGCTCGCAGGCAATTTAATGACATATTACCATAAGCTTCAGACGCCAGATATTTGAATTTTATTGTTTCAGCCATAAATAAAAGTATTTACTTCGCATAATTTTGAATTACAATTCGGTTCCCATTTGTCGCGTCTACAATTCACAATTCATATTGACAGTCTTTCGCTTTGTCCTGGTGGAAAACGATAAAGTTTAAATCCACCTTTGCTTCTGTTTTTACAAGACGGAGCACTAAAGCAGACCATTTTTTTATATATTCTAAACTTAATTTTAACTAAAATGCAGGACATGCTTATCGCATTGTTTCCCACAAACTGTCCAGGAACCAATATAGCGGTTGCATATTCCTGTCTAATATACTAACCTCGCCCCTAGGCCAGGCGATGCCCCTGCCGACACGAAGACGGAACTATTGGCCGGAGGAAAATTATTGTACAGAGTATCCGTCTGAACGTGTTCCCGAGCTGACTGAATTTGTATTTGGTCGCGTTGAGACGATGACGTCAGCGGATTATTTCCCCATCCCCTATTCGTAGTGGTGCGTGTGTGGCCTACCCCCTCAACATGCGCGCGAGGATTTATGGACAACCGTGAAATGGCTTCATTTTGAATATCTAAGGGTTGCGACGCGATGTCAACTCTTACCGACACCATTCTTCGTGATGGTGCTTGCGCGGTAATTGTATCATAGGAACAAGGGGGGTATCCTGGAACGTGGCCACCACTTAATTCAGTATTGGTCATTGGGAGGTAAGGGGTCGAGGTCATTACAGGCCTCATATAAAAACATACGGAGGAGGTACTAGTGACCGACGTATGAACACTAGTTGCCCCAGAATGTGAAGGCATGAAATGTGTTTCAAGGGGCCTATTACTTAATTGCCCCACAATGCTATAAGCGGGAGATTCGAATAATCTCGGGGCCGCACTCATACTATCTTCGTATAAGTCTGCCTCACTACCATTACGCGATGGGGCTTTTCCCGTGTGAAGTGATACTCAGCCTACTATTTCGTTGATAATCCCCTGTAATTCGATTGAGCGCTGCGCGTCATCCATGTCCATTTCCGGTTCGTATTCCGAGGTTTGGGGCACTTCTGATACCGAAACTGTCCTTCTCAGGGACCGTATGGCCCGGGCCCGTAGAACTTCTAAGGATCCCGACAGATCAAGCCCCCTTTCGCCCAAATATCGTCTGAGGTCATCCTCAGACATCGACAATACGTAAGGTGGGATCTCCATGTCCCGCTCCTCCGCCATTTTCAAATTGTGGTGCAATCCCAAAAAAAATTCAAAATGTCAAAGCATAAAAAAAATTCAAAGTTTCAAGGTACAATAAAAAAAAATAATTCAGAGTATATTCAAATCAGTCAAAATAAACATAATCAATAATCCTTAATTTTATCATGCACATTATACAGTGTAAATTCAATGAAATTGTCAACTATCCTAGCGGAATACTCAAATCCAGGTAAATGTAATTGTTGAAGACTGAGGTGAATCTGGGTTTATTATTAGATCCTCACTTTTGCCGTTCCTTGATTGTTGGATTGATCAATCAAAGTTACGTTGAGGTTATGTTCGGTTGTATCGCAATGCCACTTTAGTTTTGTCTTTTTATCATTGCTACATCAAAAAGGATAAACAAACAATTTTTTAACTGACTAATAACCATTTTTATTTAATTAGGGGATTTTTATTCGAGTTCGTACTAAGGTTATGTCAAGTTTGCCCCAGTACAACCCCAGCCTGCTTTGTCCGTTTATCCTTGATACTTCAAAAAGGATAAATGAACAAGTTCTAGCAGGTTTGCCTTTTAATTGAAATATATTTGGAACATAACCTCTTAAAATTAACTGATTTCTTCAATACAACTATAACTGATCAATTAGTAATTTTCGATTTACTAATATAATCAAGACAATTCTACTAATTGTCAGTGACTAAATTCTAGCTACATCAATTAGTAGAATTTAACGGACAATCAGTTATATTTTACTAATTCAAATTTAGAGAGTGTAGTCCTGTCAGGGTTTCCAGTAATTTCTGTTTCGCGTTAACGAGAGTTAACTGTATTTTAAAATTAACATAATTTTCGCGTAGCGTGACTATTCGTATCTGTATGTAAAAACAAACTCTTCTTCGTGCATCGCACTCGCACGTACCCGCCGTCATGCGCAGAAGTATTTGAGCGAGTTTCGCCCGCATAAAATGAAATTCATATCCGTTCTAACGTACTTTCTGCTATTTCATACTTACTATGAAATGTTTTAATCAGTTATGCGGCAATATTTAAGGCAATCCTAAAAGTCAGTTGAATTAAATTTTAAAGATTAATTTTTACTGTGAGGTACTACAAGTTTTCGCTAGAGGTCACACAATGTTGAAGGCTTCTGATTTGATATTGTAAAATTGTAGCACTTTCAGTAAAACAAAAAATTCAGTGTTGAATGCTTACAATAAGAACCAAATTTTTTGAAAGTTTTAAAATTAAAATTGTTCAATATTTTGATATTTTATATAATAATAAATATAATAATCCTTTATCATATTTCAGCTTTTGTGTCATGCTCCCCGAGTCCCTGCAAGAATGGTGGACTCTGCGCCTCTTCGCCACGTATCGAATCGCATTGCAAGTGAGTGTTCATAATTATAGATTTTATTTATACGAGAAAGAAAGGTATGCATAATTGAAAAAAGTTTTCAAAATTTCAATGACATTACTGGTGTTATAAAATTAGTCGTGTTCTATTTAATTTTTGGTTTTAATATTTGATATACAGTTGAGATCGGAATTAACGTCGGTTTCGGGGCTGTCCTTGGACCTGATCTACCCTAACTAAACTGGATTTAGCTACGTTTTGTCACGCCCTCGTAAACCCCGCACAACCCGCGCAGCTCCTGACAAGCCTACCCGCGGCGCGGCGTTAATTCTCGGAAGCGGTAAACACACCCCGCGCAGCTCCTGACAAGCCTACCCGCGGCGTCGCGTCAATTCTCGGAATCCGTAAATTCGGGAACGTGGAATCCGAGTTCGACTGTAGTTCATACTATTCGTAGGCAACCAAAAATGTCGTAAAACACGGAAACATGTAACCTGCAAAATGTACAATGTCGAAGAGAAAAGCTTAAGGGCGTTGGAACGAGGACCCAACCGCCAAATGTAATTGCCTCATTTTACTCTATAAGTACCAAAATTACATCCTGTTTTTTTTTACATATTTAGAGCCTGTTCCTGTTTTGAATCAAATCTGAATTTCAAAAGTTTATTTGAAAAAAGTTTTTTATTTATTGTAACCCGAGCTTAAAAAAAAAGCCCCTAATTATCTCAAAAAAAAAGAGATTTAATTCTAGTATTTATGGCGAAAATGAGGCGATTCAATTTTGTGGTTGAGTCCTGTTTCAACGCCCTTAATTTTGAAGTGTGCCCACTGTGATAACGGCCGTTTTCGCTGTGTTGAATCCAATGTGAACCAATAATCTGAAAGTACACTGGTCGAAATAGCTCTTATAGCAGTGCATAAAGCATATATTACAATTTGACATTGTAGAGTAGAATAGCTCTGTTAGAGATAGTGCTCTTGGACCAACCAGAATTCTGGTTAATTCAACTAGAATAGAATGTTAAATATGCCCTTACTATAAATTCTATTTAAAAGTATCAGAAGTTTCTGGTTGAGAATTTTCTGGTTAATGTTACTAGAAATTCGAGTAAATTTAACCAGAATTTCTGGCAAGGTTAACCAGAAATCTTTACCAGACCGTTTTCTGGTAGCTTATGAATACAACGTTATGGTTAACATAATCAGATATTCTGGTAAACTTAACCAGATGTTTTGGTAAGCCTAATCAGATATTGTGGTAGCCGTCGATTTTCGACTATCGAATTTCGATACTTTTCTACCTTCATGAACTCCTTCTAACTAAACCCCTCTGAAATTACATGAATTGCGTCCCAAAGAAAATAATCGAAAAAAAGTTTCCGAAAACAGAGTACAGTAACTATATTTCGCTTCGCTAAAATTTCGTCTCCCTATATGTAGATATATTAATAAATGGCCATAGATACCTACAACACTCGAAGCAAAATCAGCATATTGTTGATGCATTCTGTTTCTCAAAATCTTCGTTAGGACTATTCTCTTCGGGATTTTTATATAATATGCACTTAGATCACTTGGTCAATACCCAAATTCTCGAACATTCACTTTTTTCATTTATTGCCTAAAATGTTAATATGTTCGAGAAGATTTTTCAAAGACACACCCAAAAAATATGTGCTTCTTTTGGAAGTAGCCCTAGGCTACCGGCACAGTAATACAAGAATCTGATTTTTAATAATAACTGAATTTCATTTTTAACTTAATTTAAGTAAATCAATTAATTTCAACTATAAATTGATCTTTAATACCGATTCTCTGTCTGAAATATGAAGTAATACAATGAACAACTGGTAGGTATATTAACTTTCGAATGATTTTTAGTCGTGCGATCTGAAATTCATTTGGGCTAGCAGAAATGCGTGCGCGAACTGCGATGCGCGAACACTTTTGACATTGGATGTTAGCACGTCCATTTTGGTTATTTTGACACTTATGAGTTTTTTGTCAAAATTTAAACACAACATTTTGGCGAAAGGCGATCAGCGCCACAGTTTCGCTGTTTTTCCACTGAGTCAAGTTGGAAACCAACTTCCTGTAGGGTGGAATGGCTGGCGTGACATACCCCTGCAGATACCTATGTTTTTGCGATTCGTTTTTTTTTACAAAGTCAACTTTTCAATACTAGTTTTGCAGTGTATGTACTTATATGTTATTTCAAACAAGTTAAGTTTTTTTCTGAGTTCTATATTTAATATTAAACGTTTGATGCTGTTACCAATGAAACCACATTTTTACATAATCACAGAAGAATACATTTTTTCATTGAATAAGAGTTGGATTTCACTTTTATTAGAATTTGACTTCAAATAACGTAATTTTTTGCATGTAGTACCTGATAATTCATTCTCTTCACAAAAGAGAACAATTTGAAGTAAGAGATCATCCTTATGGTTTCTGCTAATTTTCGACTTCATCAATCACGTTCGCCGTCTTTCTTATACTTTAGTTAATTTCGATTCACGCGTTGAGCCATTTTTCATCCGTCGAAGGGGCCAAGCGATGACAGAAAGAAGGTATTGTTTTTAGAATTGCTCCCTGAAATTGGCACAGGGTAAAACGCCTTATGCGTTTTCTCATGATATCTACATCTTCATAAATCAAAACGAAAAAAAATATCAAAGAGAAATCAGTCAAGCTTTTCATAAATAGAAGATAATACGTTAAATATTTTACAGGCAAACGCTATATTTTAAACCAATGTTTTCTGTGCAGACACTCCTGAAAAATATAGAAAGAAGAAGATTTGCTCATTTCTTCTCTATTTCGTTTTATGGCCATTAATTAAATTCCTCTTTTCTCAAATTCTTCCCTTTATACCTTTTTCCATAATTCTTATTATTCATATATCTCTTTTTAGTCACTCTATCTTTTTCTATTTCCTTTTATTTCTTTTATATTATTCCCCATTATTTTTCTTTTATTGTTCCATTTTATCCATTTGTATACTCTTCCTTTTTGCAATGCTTCGATTCATTCCTATCTTCGTTTACCACTTTATCGTATTCCTATATCTAACTATTATATTGCTTTCTATAATGGTTCACCACCTTTCTTCTATCCCTATTTCCAATAATTCTACCTTATTCTGCCCCATTTATCACTTTCTTCAAGTCTTCTCTTCAAATAATTATGTTTTCATTTTATATCATATTACTATTTTCAATAATTCAACTCCTCTTAATTTAATTTTATCATTTTATGTTATTCCGCTGATTATCTAATTTTGTCGCTTTCTGTCTCCTCTTTGTACCTATTATTCTATTCCTTTTTTTATGACATCTTTCTTTTCATATACCATTTCATCACTTTTTGAAAACATCTAAAGTTTTCAATCATGTTGTATTCCTTTTCTTACATTCTTCTTTGAGAAAATTCCATCCTTTTTTCTATTACCTTTTATCCTAATCCTATTTTGAAGAATTTTATATTTTTCTATCCTATTTTATCACTATTCTATTTCTTTTTTTGCAGATAATTATATTCATTTTTATGCGGTCGGGTTTATGCAAAATTGGAGTGTCTTGCGGCATTTTCTGTTTAAGTGACAAGTTATTTATAATAACAAGAGAGGAAAGTATTTTATCGCAATTCTTTACGACTTTTGCTGCAATTTCATAGCAAACCACTTTGCAGGTTTCACATCTTCTGGAAGGAATTGTAGAAGGACAGTGCATCGTTGTAAATATAGTTACAACTTTTATTTGAAGTAGCATCCGATGTCTAAGACTTAGACTTCGTTTTTCGGGAAGTCCTTGATATTGGTTTCATATTTTCGAATATCGTCATTTTGTACAAATAGGGACTAACGATCGGCATATATGATAAACGGAAGCTTCTCTCGATTCTTGAAATTTTTTAATTCGATAAAGTTATCTCCAGGTTTTGGTACTATAATTTTACAGTAATTTATTCTAACAAAACCTTCACTGTCAACAACTATGCACTTGCACTCATGTACTCTTTTATTTCTTGTAGTGTTAAACTGATATTGAATTTCTATTGAATGCAACATTAAAATTTCGCGCGCTCTCGTTCATTTCAGTGATAAACGTCGTTGGGTTGAAATTCAAATTTCGCGCACTGCCCGTAAACTTGGGGAACCCCTTGACCAGGAGCTGCCACGCACCATCTGAAAAGAAGTTTCTGCTGCAAGTTTATATCTGCATTTTACATCTGAAGTTAAAAGAAATTGTAGACATTTTTATGGAATATTTTACCGAAAGTACAAACCGGAAATTTATACATTTTTTCAGCAAGATTACTGTATCTAATACTTTGCCGATTGTCGGATCGATCTCTGTATTACTGACCAAGTTATACAGCGAATATTCCTAAGGGTATTATACTGGTGAACAGCAGTCTCCTCAACATAGAAAATTACCCGATCCTTTTCTTTCCTACATTAACTTTTTACCTATTTTTACATTCTCATCCAGAGAAGGTGTTAGATTTGTGTAAAATTTGATCCCCCCGGTTTTTGTCAAATGTTCACGTTTTGAGACCCCCTGAACCCAAAAAAAAACAGGTTTTTACGCATGTGTCTGTCTGTATGTATGTATGTATGTCTGTCTGTGAGCACGATAACTTTCGAAAGAATTGACCTATTAGATTGGAAACGAAATCCATTCTGAAGAATGACACGTGGCAGTTAGTCGAACGTCCTGAAGATCGACAAGTGATTGGTAGCCGTGTCGTTCTGCGAAACAAGTATAAACCAGATGGATCACTGGACAAAAGAAAAGCGATAATTGTGGCGCGAGGTTTCGCTCAAAGGCCAGGGATTGATTTTGATCAAACTTTCGCACCGGTAGCTCGTCTGAGATCTATTCGTTTCTTGGTAGCTCACGCAGCAGAGTACGGAATGAAAATCAGGCAACTAGACGTTACTACGGCGTACCTGAACGGCACGATTGAAGAATAAATCTACATGGATACCCCACAATTTCTAACTGAAGCCTTGGAAATTATCGTCCAGACAGAAACGAGTAACTGTACAATTGGGAACAAGGCAGAACGGATGCTGAAGCAGCTGGAAACCGGAAACAAGGTATGCCTTCTGAACAAATCCCTTTACGGCCTACGACAGGCTGGTCGAAGCTGGTACGAGAAACTAAACAAGGTACTGAGAGGATTTGGAGCAACACCCACCAACGCAGATCCTTGCGTGTATCAAGTGGAACAAGGGAAAGACTCACTTCTTATTGCCATTTACGTGGACGATATTTTGGTTTTCTCACGAGATAGTGCAAAAATTGCGAAATTGAGGGATTATCCTTCGCAAAAGTTCGAAATAAAAGATCTGGGTGAGCCTAAGTGCTGTCTTGGAATAGAATTCACTCGAGACGGAAATAAGATCTCGATGCAACAAAGAGGATACATACGAGACGTACTGAACCGATTTGGGATGGCTTATTCAAAGCCTGTGGACACGCCCCTGGACGTGAACGTGAAGCTGACAAAACTGGGCAAGGATCCGGATATCGAAGAAAGGAAACTTTCGTATCGTGAATTTGTGGGCGCACTGATCTATTTAGCAGTGGCAACGAGACCTGACATATCTCATGCCGTCAGTGTTCTAAGCCAGTCCAATACGTGTTTTGGACAAGCTCACTGGACCGCGGCAAAGCGTGTGTTACGATATTTGAAGAGTTCTGCCGACCTGGGACTGATCTACGAGCCGAGAAAAGAATCTCTCAGAGGTTACGACGATGCAGACTAAGCTAGCTGCTTAACAGACCGACGCTCTTATACAGGGTATGTCTTTATTCTGGAAAACGCTGCAGTTTCTTGGGATTCAAAGAAGCAACCAACAGTAGCCCTGTCATCGACGGAAGCGGAGTATATGGGACTGGCGGAAGCCGCCAAGGAAACCATTCAGCTTCGAGGATTTTTGTTTCAATTGGGATTTAAAAATCTGGCCGATACGAAAGTAGTCAACGACAACATGGAAGCGCAAAAACTTGCAGAGAATCCAACCTTTTTCGCCAGAAGCAAGCAGCCGATGTGTTAACTTAAGGGTTATTCAGACCGAAACATCAGCATTGTGTGGAACAACTTGGTCTCAGAAATTCGAGATCATCTTAAAAAGGTCGACATCGTCTCGAGGGGAAGTGTTGAGTTTATTTTGAATTCACCGGGCGATACTTAGTCGTCGTTTTATAGTGCTGCCTCCTATATCTAAAGTGAGTGTAAGCCTTCAGCCTTTTTTTTTGTGTGGCTCGCCTCCGCTCGCCATCTTCTCTTTTCATTCGAATCCTAGCATTCTCATGTGTATCTCTTCTGCCAACCATATAAATAAATCAAGGTTTTATCCTCGAAAAATATCTAACGGAAAATGGATTGGACTGCAGTTATCAGTCGAGACTTTTCTTGACGGAACTCTGGTGGAGTGGACCTTAGGCAGTTTCACTCGCATTCCAATATATTTTTCTGCATGCTCCTTGTTTCGCCCATCGATTTCTAAAATCGTAGGACCGGATGACGATGGTCATAAAAACTAGCATCTGGCAGGCAGACGTACTTGAGCTTATCGCCTGGAAAAGGTTCAGGTATCTAATTTTTGCTATTCTCAATGTCTCGGCATCGAAATTCTGGCACGTTCATTTTCATTCTCTCTTTTCCCATTTTTCCTTTTCGCTTTCGCTCTCATTCTAACTCAATGGCAAAGGCTTCTCTCCTCTTGTCTCTTCCTTTCTGCCGCGCTTCCGCCTATAACCGGTTTGTCGACCGGGCGATTGAATTTCCATCTCCAAAATCTTCCAGATAAGAGGCGCAAATTATTTGAAAGAGTGAGAGTTGAAAATTCAATTAAATAAGGAAAGCTAAAAATTAGGAATGTAAATCATATTCAGCAGAGACTAAATTTTCTCAATTAAAAGAAAACGATCTCAGTCGGAATTAGACTCGATTAAAGATTAAAATATTTTCAATGAGCTTATACACATATAGTATTTTCATGCGAATATTAAGTTTTAGTTATTTTCTTTTACCATTAAATTGGTTCAGTTAACTAGTTATTTTAACATATTAAGCTTTGTAAAACTTCACACTGGAATAATTGATTATCCAATTATTGATAATTATCAACTTATTTATAATTAAGACAAACTATATTTTTGAATGGCAAAAATCAATTGGTTAATTTAACATATAATATCTTTCACAAACTAACTAGTTGAGCGAGTATTGCTAATTAGTTAAATGATTAACAGTGAATTGTTTTATTTTTGTGTTTTCAGTTGTGTAATTTTTACATGATAGAAATTTCTATGATTAATTAATGTGGCCAAAGTTAAAATTACAAAATATTAATTACTACGATATACGCAAAGGAGTTCTGTCCGATCTAGAGAACTATGATGACACCAAGGAAGGACACAATCCGACTACTCGATTGGAGAAGGTAATCAAGAGCCGTCACTTGGGCCATCTTAACGACCCTGATAAGGAATTAGTGTTGGGATGGGCTAAGGACTTTTCGGATATATTCCATATCAATATAGAAAGGCTTACCGTAACGAATAGGGTGCAGCATAGGATCCCCACCGTGAGTGATGCTGTAATCACAAGAAAACAGTTCCGTCATGCGCCGGGCACTCAAAAGCAGATAAATACACAGACTGACAAACAACTCAAGAGTGGGGTGATTGGACCATCTAAATCCCCATACAGCTCACCTGTCATTATCATTCCAAAAAATTAGATGCATCAGAAGAACGAAAATACCGTGTGGACATCGACTACCGCCCACTAAATGAGCAAGTTATAGGTGATGCGTATCCCCTGCCCAATATTACCGACATCTTAGACCGATTGGGAAAAGCCCAATATTTTTCGGTTTTTGACCTCGCTAGCGATTATCATCAAGTAGAAACCCACCTAGACAACAGGGCTAAAACTGTGTTCTGGACAGCGAGAGGGCATTTTGAATATAACCGGGTGCCCGTGGGGATAAAGAATGCTCCCGCAGCATTTCAACGATTAATGACTCTGTCCTAAAAGGCATGTTGGGGTCAGAAGCATTCGTTTATCTCGATAATCTTGTCATCTATTCTGAAACATTAGAAGAGCATGACAAGAAGGCTCGAAGACTGTTCAAGCAGCTTCGAGATGTCAACTTGAAGCTTCAACCGGACAAGTGCGCTTATTTGTATTGCGAGGTTGCCTATCTGGGACACATTATTGGACGCAATGGTGTGAAGCCCAACCCAGCAAAAATCTCGGCGATTAGGGAGTTCCCTAGACCAAAAGCGGTGCGGGCCGTGAGGCAGTTTCTTGGCTTGTCAGGATACTATCGGCGATTCATACAGAATTATGCTAAATCTGCCAAACCCTCAGCAGATCTACTAAGAAAGGAATCCAAGTTTGTCTGGACACCAGAGCAAGAAGAAAGTTTCGTTAAACTACGTGAATACCTTTGCCAAGAGCCGATACTGATATACCCGGATTACACGAAAAAGTTTAAATTGACGACGGATGCTTCCGAGTATGCCGTGGGTGCCGTGCTCACCCAAGAGATAGAGAAGGTAGATATGCCAGTTGCCTACTACTCTAAAATACTAACAAGTATCGAACAGCGATACGACATGACTGAAAAGGAGTGTCTCGCGGTTACTTACGTAGTACTAAACTTTAGACTTTATCTCTATGGGCGCAAATTCATGCTAGCGTGTGATCACTAACCCGTGCATTGGATCAAATATGCTGACAATCCAGGTCAAATGCTCATTCAATGGAAGTACAGACTTAAGGACTATCAATACGTCTTTGAGTATAAGAAGGGAAAACTTGATAGAGGTGTGGAAGCCTTGTCGGGAAACACCGTGGGGCTCGAGAGACCTTCACATGCGAATGATTCCAGGGACCTAAAGACTGCTGAGTTTAACCCGGTCTCAGCCAATACCTCGACGGATGCTATGGATGATGTGAATCCCGAAAATAAGGCCGATTCCAGTAACCCTCACCAGGACGAGGAAGGTTCATTAGAGCGGGAGCGGATACCTCCTGCAGGTCGGTATCGCGCCCTGCCGCTGAAATCCGCATCGACCGAGGTTGCTGAAGACTCTATGATCCCCGCAAGCAAAACAACACAATTGTCGCAGCAGCAAACCGTCCAGGTCTCCCAAGAAGAAGGTAATCCTCTAGGCCCAGAATCAGGGGCTCACCTCTTACCATCGACAAGTACCAGAGCTCAAACCACACAAATACCTGTAGCAGGTAAGAAAAGGGGAAGGCTTGCTCTGAGAAAGCCCATTCTAAAGAAAGGGACTCAAACCTACGATGTACAGCCAACCTTGCGTAAGGACGTCACATCTCAGCGCCGACCACGGTTACTAGGGACCTCGGGAGTGGAAGACTCCTAAGAACGCCACAAGCCACCGTCACACTATAAGGATCCAATGCTGAATCAAAGCAGCATCGCCAGCCGATTTCGGTTGCGACCGCGTATGACGGGAGGATCTACAAAGACTGCATCCAGCCATGACAATTCATCTTCTGATGATACATCCTCAGAGGACAGCGAGGTTTCTAACCCGCCGGTCTACAGAAAGATTATAGCTTGCTTCCTAGCATCGAACATACGCTAGTACATCCTGCTGAAGAAGTAGCACTAAAAAGTGCCTCACCTTGCCTACCCAACCCATATATTACTGCTTTGCGCAATTAGCCAACTGAGGTGTACATAGACGGCGCATGTGCTCATGGCGAAAAGGGAGAGCCGAAGGGGGGCGTGAGAGTCTGGTTTGGTCAGGAACACCCTTGGAACATATCAAAACTAGCCCAGGGTCGTCAAACAAATAACTCCGCGGAAATCCAAGCTGCAACCACCGCTGCCCATAAAGCGCTCGAAAACGGAATAACCAAGCTGAGCATCTGCAACGACTCGCAGTTTCTCATAGATAGTTGTACCAAGTGAATGCCCACGTGGGAGACCAACGGTTGGAAAACGGCAGAGGGTAAGCCTGCTATCAGCAAAACCGAGTTCACGGAACTGCGTGAAACTTTGGCACCTCTAGAGGTGACTTGGCATCATGTACCAAGCCACCAGGGGGTAGTAGGTAACGAGCGAGTATAAGGGTAAATGGGAAACTGAGTGACTGTTTCGATATTGTGCAAGGCGTTAAACAAGGATGCGTTATGTAAATAAAACAATTTACGTATATAAAACAAAGGTAAGGGTCTTTGAAGGAAAAAGTGGGAAAACAATGTAAAGCATTGTCCTAAATGATGAGAGATTAGAGCAAGTTGACAAATACGTATATTTGGGTAGCCTATTCACTAGGGACGGGAAAATAGATGGGGAGTTAGATAGGCGCATAAATGAGGGTAAGAAGGTTATCGGTAGAACAGGGTCCATTCTCAGAGATAAAAACAAATAAAAAAAATCTAAAATGACTATATATAATACTATGATTTTACCGGCTGTACTATACGGTAGCGAGACATGGACATGTCAAGAAAAGGGCAAGAGTAAAATCAACGCGATTGGTATGAAACCTCTGCGCACAATATGCGGGGAAACACTGATGGACAAAGTCCCGAAACGAGATAATCCTCAAAGAATGTGGTACAGGAGAGACACTAATTGATATATGGAAAAGAAATCAGGTAAGGTGGTTCGGACATGTTGAAAGAATGAAAGATGAATGACTGACCAAACAGGTGTATATAGATAAAGTAAATGGCAGAATGTCTAGTAGTAGACCGCCGAAAGAATGGTTACAATCCGTGAATGAGAAATTAATCCGAAGAGACATAAGAAGCCACAGAAATACGGGAGCTTGCATTAGAAAATGCATGGGCGTGAAGGAAGCTAGAGTAGTATGTCAGGACAGAAAAGTTTGACGACAAATAGTTTATAAACAGAATGTGAGTAGAGTGAATGACGCCTGAAACAAAGACCTTGGATACTAATGGGCCCAAGTGGGGAACCACACATAACAATTTTGTGAAGCTCTTCACGCGGGGTGATCGCTAGAGAGATTGATCAGCAACCTGGGTCGGAGCAGTGTTCTGGAACGAACGTGTCATTTAAATGAATAACACGAGAATTCTAAATCAAATATAAAATACCTATAGCTTACACCTAGATACCTATCCACTCTATACCTATATACCCACCCACACACTACTATTTTCGAATCGAGCAATTCACGCCTATCCCGAAAGGGAAATGGCTTCATGATATAATAATAATAATAATATTGGTATATTTCTATTGTGAAAAAACTCGATGAGTAGAATGAATGGCTGGGTAGGTGCGAGCCGAAAATTACGAAAATAGAATTTGCATGATATTACAGTTAAGACATTCAAATCTGTTGAAGAAAGACATAGACAAGTTTTAAGACATTTTTTTATTATTATTTCACAGGATTTCACTGAATATTAGGAAAAATTGGAGTTAATTTAAAAGATATTTAAAGCTTTTACAAGTTTGGAACAAACTAAAAAATATTTTATAGAGTTTCGGTAATCTTCTCAAAGTTTCAAAATATTTTTAATCTCTCCAAAGTTCTAAAGTTCATAAATATCTTTTGAAATCATATTAATTTTACGTAACACTTTTTAAAACATTTTGCTAAATTACAAAAATTACCTTAAAATCTTCCAATGTCTTTTTTGTTTGGAAATTTTTTGAAATGTTTTAAAATCTTTTTTAATTTTCTCTTAGATTTCATGATTTAAAATAAAAAATCGTTCTAAATTTTCCCATGAATCTTAAGAGCAATTTTTATTCTCTTAAAACCTTTCAAAATTCTTTAAACGTTTCTAAAATTTTTCTAAATCTTCAAAAATCTACATTTTGTCAAAAAATTGTGGAAATATTTTTAAATTTTTTAAATATTCATGAGTCTTTTCAAAAACTTAAAACTTTCTAGGTAAATATATTTTTACATGATTCGAATTTTTCTTTTTTTTTTAAACTTGCACAATTGAAATTATTAAATTAAATCGATGTTTAGAATTCTATTTTGACAATGCTACAAACCTCTTTGAATGTTTTCAAATATTTTTTAATATTCTCTTTAAATTAATTTTTTAAAATAAAAAATCGTTTCAAATTTTCCCGTGAATCTTAAGAACAAATTTTTATTCTCTTAGAACCTTTGACAATTCTTAAAACGTTTCTAAATTTTTTTCTAAATTTTCAAAAATCTATATCTTCAAATTATTAAAGTGTTTTCAAATTTTTAATTATTTTTTAACTTTTTCAAAAACTTAAAACCTTCTAGGTAAATCTCTTTTAAAATGATTCGAATTTTACTTAATTTTTTTTTTAACTTGCATAATTAAAATAATTACCTTACAATCTTCAGAAATCTATTTTGACAATTTTAGAAATCTCTTTAAATGTTTTGAAATCTTTTTAAATATTCTCTTTAAATTAATTTGTTTTAAATAAAAAAAGTTTTAAATTTTCCCATGAATCTAAAGAACAAATTTTTATTCTCGTAAAACATTTCGAAATTCCTAAAACGTTTTCAAAATTTTTTCTAAATCTTCAACATTCTACAGTTTGTCAAAAAATTGTTGTAATGTTCTCAATTTTTTAATAATTTTTGAATCTTTTAAAAAACTTGAAACCTTATAGTTAAATATCTTTCCAACTGTTTCGAATTTTTCTTACATTTTTTTTCAATTCCCCGGATTAAAAAATGTATATATACATACATGTGTGTGTGTGTTTCTCTTTTCTCCAACCTGGATACATTTTTTAATCAAACTTTATTATGCCTCAGTTCAGCAGCATTTCAGCTTGGGAGTAGACTTTTGTTTCGTCTTTAATGCACGCCAAACCTTTCACTCTCCTGCCCACTCTTACCTAACCTAAGTTCTTGAGGCAAAACACCACATATCGAGTTAAATTACAACTCTGAACTAATTAACTGTCATCGCCATGGCCAAATAGGTTGCGCTTTCATTTGCAAGGAGATTTCTCCAAACCTAGGCTAATTATCCCCCCTCCCCCTGGAGGAGTGTGGGGAAAAAGAAAGAAGAAGAAAGAACAAGATGCTGCCTGATGGTCAGTAGCTTTGACTTGTTGAGTGTGTGATGACAGACCCGCAGTTCGCGCGCGAACTGTCGGACCTTGGCAGAGAAAGTCCTACCAGATGTTATTTATTCAATCCAACACTGAATGCGGGAATCGTACTGCCTTGCCCAGCCTATTTTTCTGCTGAGTTGATAGATTCCTCCTTTCGTCTTATGATGAACCGTTGGTTTTGTTTTACAGTTTGCATCTGCCAAAGCTTTCGCTGCATTATAAACACCACAATCGATATTCCAGAGGTCGGGTTCTTTGGAGAAATCTCCACAAAGCTCGTCACCCAGTTCAGTTAGATCTTTGGGCTTGAGAGAAACCTGAATGTTGATGTTTCTGCGCGTCCTGAAGAATCGCTCTTCCTCGATTGGATGCGTGCTCGCGGTTGGTCTCAGTGTCGCCTCTCTTCGTCTGTTGCCGGCTTGTTCTGGCTGCGATTGAGTAGGCGCTCCGCTTATATAACCCCTTTTCCGAAGTTCCTCGGCAGGGTTTCGCAGACGTTTATGCGAAAAATGCGAGAGTTCTGAGTGTTTCGCGAACCACAGAGTATACAGTCGGACCATGTAACCTTTTCGTTCGGGGGCCATACTGGTACCATAGCACTCCAGAAGGTCGTCCCTATGTCGATTTGTCCACTTGAAGTAATGAGATTCTGCCGATCAATCACATTGACCCCGCCTTGATTGGCTCCCCCAACTCTAGGATAGTTGGCATTGTTGTCCGACTCATTGTCGGGAGCCCTTTGCGTTCGATTGTTTTGAACCGCACTTACTACAACTATGTCTGGTGTTATCATTGTTGTTCCCACGAGCAGATAGGGAAAAGGGTACGTCCATCCTTGTAGAGCCCGCATGCACGTATAAGGCTGCATTGTCTGAGAGATCGACCGGTATACCAGAGTCACCGTTTGAGACACCTAACCCAGGTGCCATTCAGCTTTCGGCGCGGTTATCATGCCTCCGTTCAGGGGTTATTTCTTTGGGACCATCCCTGGACAATTGTCCGTGACTGTTTAATAATTATTGCAACCATATTCAGCAGAAACCCTTGCTACAGGCAACCTCTATCCGCAACCTGAGGACGCGTTCGGTGGCTTTCTCATAGGCTCTTCAGTTCCATTCCGAAGGAATCGAAACCGAAACTGATAAAATTAATATATAGTTAAAATCTTGTCATAGGAACAACCGCAGGTTTTCGCCGGGAGCTAGTGCTAATCTTAAAAATTGCACCCGCTCCCAGCGAAATCGCGGTAAAATTTCAGCTATAACCACGTCTCACGATCGTGAGATGGGTTGCCAGTCTGCGACGAATTCAATACGATGATCCAACAAAAGAGTCGTGTACCCTGAGGACACGGAGCGACGCAAGGACGACCGCCTTCTGCATTCCCCCCGCAAGTTTCTCAGCATTTTCTTGACACGAAGGGATGCTTTTCAGGCTAATAACCAGTGAAATCTTGGCACCTCTAAGAGCGCCGATGATCAGGAAGACTCGCTGAACAGAATATTCTAGGTATAACCGTCGCAACTTCCTTATAAGGTCTTTATACCTCTCTTTCTTTTCATTCTCGTTGGCTATGATGTTTTTGTCAGCTGGTGCCGAAAATTCGATAACGAACATGGTTCGTTTTTTGTTGTCAAGAAAAACTATGTCAGGCCTCGAGTGCGCAACAGAAACAATTGTCAAGAATATGAAATCCAGTATATCCGGCACTTATCATTCTCGACAATTGACTCTATTTCCCTAGGAGCGTTTAGCGGAGCGGTATTCAGGCTGTTGCCGTAAGAGTGACACAGATGATAATAAAGCACTCTTAGTACTGCATTGTGCCTTTGGATGTAAGTCGTTCCCGCATGAGTTGGACAACTAGATAGTATGTGTCCTAGATGCCCGGGGTGCAATTTTTAAGATTAGCACCTGCTCCCGGTGAAATCCTGCGGGTGTCCTTATCACAAACTTTTAACTATATGTGAATGAAAAAAAAGGAACCGGAAGAAAACTGTACAATTCTTTGTAAGATACAAGTTGTTGCAAATAAAGAAACGAAAATTAGTTCAATCTAAATTGGTGTTTTTTTTTTATTAGGGAAACCTAATAGTCATATTTTTCAAGTAATTTCCTTTCAATTAAAACAAGAATTCAATAAAAATTATATTCTTAAACTGATGTAGCTATTGGATGCAACCTGGTCCAGGAGATGTAATCTCTCAATGCCGAGGAGGATTTAACGGCGACTAACCCGCGAAACGCCCACATTGAGTGGACGAATCAACTCAAGGATGACGTGCTAGACCTGCTACGATGCCAGCAATATCCCTGTTCATCGATGCTTCATGGCGCGCATGCATACCTTGTAGTCTCAAAAACACGCGGAGCATTAGCACGCTTTAAATAAATCCTTGCGAAATCAACGTGCCTACCTCTCGAAAAATGGATATGTACGCGGAGCGCTTCCCCAACCGCTGCTTGATTAATATACGTAGTAGAGAGTTGTATTTTGGCTTAAACTGCTTAGAAAATTTCAAAAAATGCAATCGAGTAATAATTAGGAATGGCAATCTTGAAACCTATGAATTAATAACAAAATAACCTGGAAGACCGATGAATGTTAGTGTGGGTGTGAGGTCACAGCGGGATACCATAGTTGAAGGGTCTACTCATTGAACAATAGTAGCTACTGACTGAAAAAAAGGAATAGACCGCCCGAGGTGACCTTTAGCTATGGTGTCCCATAGTGACACAGTCAATAGTATCCTCACACCCACACTACCATTCATCAGTCTTCCAGGATTATTTGTTAATAATTGATAGATTTAAGATTGTGATTCCTAATTTTTATTCGATGTAATTTGTTGCAATTCTTCAAGCAGTTTAAGCCAAAATATAACACTCTACTACATATATTACGAGAGATAGCATAGTCATGTTCAAATGCATTTTACGTTAATTGTTATGAATATATTGCAGTTTTGTTTTCACGTATGTATAGTCAAAATATGAATGCACTTATATGATTTTTTCAAATTCTTCACACTGTTCAGATCAAAGATTTCGTAATCGAAAGTCAAGCAAGGACAGAGTGACGCGAAAAAATGACGGTTTTCATATTTTCGCGAAGGATATTTTCCAAACCAATTTTTGTATATAAACAAACAGGGACCTGTTTTAAGCGCAAAAAAGTAAGCCTTATCGTGACATAAGCTGTGTTTTTGTGCGATTTTTTTTCTTATGAATAAATTACCAAAATGTGCAGCTGTTTTGGAGGGGCCTTCATATCGTGAACGGATAGTAGGTGCGCTCAAACTGGAGATCGGAGTCCTTCTCAAAGTGCAGTTCTTACTAATAGGGTCATCCACTAAATTTGTTTATATTTTGGAACACGAAATTATTCATCATAAAATTATTAATAATACGAGTATAATTGAAGAAAGGTTTTTAACATTTTTATTTGAAAAAGAAAAATGTATAACCCTGT
The DNA here is from genome assembly GCA_011634705.1 of Andricus grossulariae. Lineage (NCBI taxonomy): Eukaryota > Metazoa > Arthropoda > Insecta > Hymenoptera > Cynipidae > Andricus > Andricus grossulariae. The sequence goes on along the minus strand of JAABKJ010075445.1, from coordinate 75,040,148 downwards.
TCAAACTTGTATTTCTGTAGCACCATACCACCACCTAGATGTTACGTCATATGCATTCAATATTTTTCAAACGAGCTGGAGGTTCACACTTTTTCTTTAAAAAAATGGAAATAAACCAATGCAAGTTTTGTGTTTTGTGCCCAAATGTACAAATACATTTGTTTTTCATAAAGAAATATAACATATGCTTTATTACGTAGAATACCTACTGCATATGTGACCGTCCGCAAAGAAAGGGACCTAATGCGGAAAAAATCGATTTTCATTTTGTTACGCCAATACATAGTTTCTGAGTTACTCTTTCATTTCCAATAATCAGGAATTTTTTAGGTTAATTACTTTTCTCGTTATTAAGCTACAAACATAGGCATTATAAGCGTACGCGGAGACCAAACGAGAGGCCTACGAAAGTCAGCCCCACCACTTACCACACAGCTATACGGGACGTGTCCGTGAGCTTCACTGGCTCGTGCCGAAACGTGTAGTGGTAAGAGGAGAGGGTGCTTTTCATAGACGCATCCCCAATACTCAAATGCTGGCTTGTGGACTCTGCTGCGATCGCCCGTCTTGTAAAATTCAGCTTTGACGCATTAGGTCCCTTTCTTCGCGGACGGTCGCATCTTGTGCTTTATTACATGATAACGGCTATAGAAAGGGATCAGTAATTTTGAGGTTATCTTTTGTGGTTAGATTATCATCCAACTTTTATTTTTTATTAATAGATTGTAAATGATAAAGTGCGATGCTATGCGTCAGAGTAAATAATTTATTATAAATAGCGTAAAACGTATAATATGACATACTTCAGACAAAATAAAAAGACCTCAATGATGTTAAGAAGGTCCTTTATTATAACACATCAATGTTTCGAGAGTCTAATGCTCTCCTCATCAGGAAACAGGAATCTAAAGTCAAACAAAAGTCCTTATAAAATAAAAATGGGAAAAGCCAGTATGTCGATGTTGAAAAGAATCACGCTCTTAACAATTCTCATCTCGAGTTAGTGCTGTGAAGAAAACAATAAAATTGTAAATGATGAGGAAGAAGAACAATTTTATATGCCAAAACGAAACATATTCAATAAAAAGAAGTATGGCTAAAAAGTGTAGCAATCTCGAAAAAGGTTGATATATTTCTTTATGTGAACCCCCCCCCCCCACCAATATTTCCTGCGTTCGACCCATCGGACACATTGAAAATTGTTAACAAAATTTAAATTTGAAAAGGGAGACAGAACCAACACCCGCTCCATATTCAGGGTTAACATCGAGTAAAAGAAGATAAGAGCATGAAGTGACAGAGAATACAAGTACAGTGTCGTAGTGCAAGTCAGAAATATCGGGTTCCTTCAATTTAAAATAAAAAGGTTTCAAAGTCTAAGTAACAAGCTATTGGTAGATTAATTAATTAATCTGGAATTAACGAATACTGAAATTATAACAGTATTCATAACATGATATATGCGTCTAAAGCATTGGATCTTAAATTAATTAATCTAGTGTTACGTTCTATAATGGACTACATTTATTTAGATCAATCATTCCTTGCCCCCCTCCCCCCTTCCCTGTAAAAAAAGTTTTGGTGGGACTGACGTTACAGCAATGACTCTCCACCATACGACGAATCACTTCTTAACTCGGACATCATTTTCGGTTCGCAAAACAAAATACACGCATAAAGGTGGTAGTTGGGTGTACAATCTAAACCATGAATAATACAAACCCTGTGTGGCGAGAGATGTACGAACAACGCGGCTCAAAGAAAGGCGTAGCAGGATGTCGGGAGAACCTGCTCATCGACAGATGTGTCTGTAAAGACGCAGCATTCTATCAGCGTTACCTATCGATGGCCTGGATTGATTACCAGAAAGCTTTCGATTCAACCTCCCATTGACTTATCATCTATGTGTTAGGAAGCTTAAAGGTTCATCCACACATCGTAAGGTCCATAAAAAGATTAATGCCGCTTTTGGAAAACCAGATATACTATCTCATCTGGAAAACATCCAGTGACAACTAACAACGTCACCTTTCAGAGAGGTGTCTTGCAGGACGACATCATGAGCCCTCCCCTCTTTTGCCTCACATTATTGCCACCATCTAGCTCTAAAGATTGTCGTGAAATTCACTCAGGAAATTGGAACGGAGTTTGCGTTAGAAAAATGTGCCAAGGTGTATTTGAAGCGCGGGAAACTTAATGGCATCCCTGAAGACCCTGAGCTGGTCGACAGAAGCGTTATACGACACCTTGGATGTGGAGAGAACTATACATACCTGGACGTGCCACAGAGCTGCATTCAGGACGTAACATCTATAAACGATACTCTCCAAAGCAGATACAAATGACTCATACGACGCATTTGGTTTTCCGAACTGTCGGCGTGGAACGCAGTATCTGAAACTAACGTGCTTACCGTCCCGATAGCACTCTATTCATTTGGAGTGGTTCCATGGACGAAGGGCGAGCACAGATCCCCCCATGTCGGGCCACTAATCTTTATACACATGAACAAAAGTATGCACTGAATACTGAACCTTGAATATCTTCACAACAGAATTATTCTGGCTACATCGAATATAGTCCCAAATGGATGAGACCCTCTTCTTAAAATGGTCAGGCAGCACGCAGAAGTGGGCAAAGCAGCGTTTCTATACAAAGCAGCGGAGGAGGCTGCTGAAGCACTTGGCCTTGACCTTTTCTACTCATCCTTCCCGCCTGTTCAATAAGTGGTCGCGTGCCGTTGAAAATCGGCCTAGTCGAGAAGAGATTCAAGTCTTCTGGGAGAAGGTATATGGAGATACTTATCAGCTAAATTAAGACGCTTCAGGAATATCACTTTTTCGTAACTTTAGCCAAAGACAAAGTTTGCAACCTCCACCGGAAGAGTATCCACCAAATGTTCCCGAAGGAGTAAAGAAAATTAACGCTAGAAATAAGAACTTTTCACCGCGAGGGCCAGAAGAAATCAATAAATTTTGGTGAAAGAAGTTCACTTCTATGCACCAACAGCTAGCTCGTATATTCACTACTTTCTTAAACGGAGAACAACCCATCCTGCAGTGGTCAATAGAAGGATGCACGGCATTGATCCCTAAGACCGGAGACTTGTCAAGTCCAAAGAGAGAATACTAACATTTATCGAGCTGGTATGGAGTGCAATAGTCGATCAACGTGGAATCGACGTAATCTATCCATGGCTTGGATGGACTGCCATAAGGCATTCAATAACACGAACCATGAGCCTGGAGGTGCATCCAAGAATAGTGAGTTGCATGCAATATCTTATGCTCTTGTGGTGGACGCGATTAGTCGTAACATCTGACAAAAGACAGGTGACTGCCAGCTATGGTGGGAATACCATTCAATATCTTGGTAATGGAGAGACATATGCATATCTTAAAATGTGGTAAAGACGGCCCTTCGAAAAAGGTATCGCCAAATTCTCAGAAGAATTTTGAGTAACTTGACCGAAGCACACGTAAGATGATGGCAATACATCCATGTCATCATCCTTGATCTTCCGTACCTCGAATATACGTCCCTCGAAATAATGGGGGTATAGGCTTGCTAAGTTTGGAGTGCCTTCATCGAAAAACGGTTCTGGCTCTCAGCCTTCTTAGTTCTAAATGACACAGATTCTCCTATTCAACTCGTACATCAACATGAAGTCGTCAATGCTGTGGCGCTTCTATACCTTGCCGCAGATGGGATCGCTGAGGAGCTTGGTCTCCCATTTGATTCCAGTGACACTACACATGGCCTAGGATCATTAACACCTTTGGTGCTCAAGAGTCGTGTACAGGAAGCAGAACATTCGCATAAACTAGCAGAACATGCAGACGAGCCCCTTTATGGTAAATTCTACGGCATTTTACGTAGACAAGACCTGCCGACGTGTCTGCCCAACATGTTTCTCAAGTCTGCTGGATTGACACCGGAGACTGAGGAATTTATTTTTGTTTGACGAGACAGCGTTATAGCCACATTTAGTTTACCGCAAGCGCATAAATAATGCACCTATAGGCGATACCAACTGCCGAGCGTGCAAGCAAAAGCCAGAAATAATTGCACATGTTCTCAGTGGATGCTCAAAGTATGTACGCTACGGATACATAGAGAGGAACAATGCGGCTCTGAAAGTGTTGTCTTACCATCTCCGGTACTTGTATGGTGTTGATGTAATGCCCTTCTTGCCATACGCCCGGGGGTAATTCGAGTCCGTTGTGGAGAATGATCAGTGTAAGATCTACTGAAAGGGCTTAGCCGAATTAGCATGTGAAATCAGCCCCCGCGCATATGGAGCTAAAATTAATGTCATAAATTCGTTTCCATCTGGTATAAAACTCCACCAAGTTTCAACTTTACAATCCCATTTTTGTGGGAGATATGGAGGGGGAAAGCAAAATCAAAAAAGTGATTTTTCTCGAAAACGGCTAGACCGATTTTAAGAACATGCTGACAAGCCCCTTCATGGTAAATTCTACGGCATCATACGTAGAGAAGAACTCTCGATAGGTTTGTCCAACATGTTTCTCAAGTCTGCTGGATTGAGATCGGAGACTGAGGGATTTCTTTTTGCCTGTCAAGACGGCGTTGTAGATACCTTAGTTTACCACGAGCGCATTATGAATATACCTGTAGGCGATACTAACTGCCGAGCGAGAGAGAGGGAGAGAGAGAGAGAGAATAAATCTCACGGCATGCCTCTGCAATTGAATTAAACCATATAACAACTTTACACGAATTTTGAAAAATACCAACAGATTCTTAAGAGATCTTATTACATCCAATGGATCACAGTGAGATATTTTGAATCTTGTATCGATATAGCGCAGATACCACATAAAGTATTAGCAATTAATACTTCGTAACCTCGTAATAATTTTTAATCATATTGATTCAACTATTTTTAGATGAAGAACATATAATTCGAAACCTCTTGTTACAATTTATGAAATAAAATCAGCTACATAAATATTATAATAGACTGTAAGGAACGTTGAAATCATCTTTTGCATAATAGATTAATCTGCTGAAAAGATCCAATTTACTTACTCGGAACATTGAAATAAAGTATCATGAATGATAAAGTAAATTCAGCATTATTGAAATCTAACGCAAGAATACTGTAAATCAAACTTCGAAAAATGATACAATGATCTAGTGATAACAAGAACATCTACTTTCTGAAACTGTTAAATCAACATTTACTGATATGGAAATTTAATTAAATAATACTGAAAAAGCTGAGTGAAGTATTGATTACGTATATTAAAATCAGCTATTATATATAACAGTTGAAAATCTTGTTTTTTCTTAGAACCAAAATTTTTTTAAATTGTAGTTAAATAAATCGAGTCAAAGGAACCAGGATTTCTGGATAACAGAATAATAGACATGCATTTGATTCAACTGTTCCAACATCGTAAACGAAACTTTGCTTCACTAAAACGGGAAGCTGGGTTACCAAAGATTATCATAGAGTGCACCACCATCGGATGCGCTGCATTTTCTTGTAGTTGTAATCACGTTTTTCCCGGTTGAATCTTGAATTATTCTAAATCAAGTTAAATAAACTATTAAAATATATGTGAAGAACGAGAAAGAATAGAGGGTGAGGAGGAGGATACCATAAATATTACAGTTAAGTCAAGTCGGTATTGAAAATATTAGATTCAATGATTATATGCTCTAAATCGTCTGTTAGAGGTTTTAAAAGCTGTGTTGACATTCCTACACTTTCTTCTTGAAAATGTTTTGTATATGTGTGGCATTTGTATGTAAAAATGAAGGAGCACATCGCCTTAAAAATAACAAAAAACACTAAAAAACTGTAGGTATAACGCCTTGTTCCTGCATACGAGATGTATCGCCACTCTCGGTGCTGCCCTTTGCGCTGAGCTTGATAAATCGCCTTCCTCATATAATATTGAGTTTATGTAAGTCTTAAATCAACATTTAGTAATGAATATATCTTATTTGATAAGAATAAAAATTCTAAGCGAAGTATCAATGAACTTAAAATCTGCTTTTATATAGCAGCTGTAAAATTATTATTTTCTTATAAACAAAATGTAATTGTGGTTAAATAAATTCAGTTAAACAGATAAGGATTTTAGGTTAACAGAATCATGAACATACTGTTGATTCATGTATGTCAACTTTGTAAACGAAAACTTAGTATCATTAACAAGTGGTCTTGGATTAATTAAGATTATGACAGAGCGCACTACTATCGAGTACACTGCTTTTCTTATAGTTGTAACCACGTTTCTGTTCTTGAATTTTAAATTATTCTCAATTAAATAAACTATTAAAGCGTGGAAGAAGGGGACATAATGGAGGTGGCGGAGGAGAAGGAGGGCAGAAGAGGATATGGGTATGATAATGATGTAGTTAAGACAAGCAGAGACTGAAAATATTAGATTCAATGCTTATGCATACACTAATCTTCTGTTAGATGTTTTTATAAGCTGGTTTCCTAAAAGAACTGCAATGAATTAAGGTGAAGGAATGAAGAAAAACACAAAAATTTAAAATTATATCTATTTATTTAACCTATTTCATTATAATAATAATCGATTTGAGGTATTTTCAACTTCCAGCTCCCAATGGAGCCGGAATTTTTTTTAAATGGAATGACATATTTTTCTTTATTGATTTCAATTCTACGGTAAAAAGTGAGTAACTTTTGTAGGCAATTTTTTTTTATAAGTCGTCATTTTCCACCCCAGAATGCTTTCAGAAGTCTAACTGAGTCGTCGTTCGTTTTTCACGTCAACTCGTGTTTAGTCAGTCACTTTTCGGAATATTGAAATAAAAATTTTAGGGATACACTTCGGAATATCCTTCCACTAATAGAGCAAGAGGAATTTACAAATTTATTTTAATAAAAATTTACTAATTTTTTTCTGACGCTCTGCGCCTTTTGGACTTATCTAACTCTTCAGGGGAACAGTAACATTTCGGAAAGCATTTTCAGGTGGAAAACGACGATTTAGAACAAAAAAATTCCTACAAAAGTTACTCACTTCTTACCGTAGAATCGAAAATAGGGTAAGAAAAATATGTCATTCCATTTTTAGCAAATAACTTCCGGGATGGTCCCGAAGGAATAACCCCTAAGCGGAGGCGTAGCAACCGTGCCGAAAGCTGAATGGCACCTGGGTGAAGTTAGTATGATATAGTCCATGCTAACGTAGCGTGAGACGAGATCATACGAAAAAAGTAAGGATTTTCTCTCTGTGCAGGCGTAACTCATGGCCCAGTTAATGACGCGGGCAACTTTACACAGCAAGGTGAGCCTCACCCACTCTGCTGTCTGTCAGCCTCCCTAGCCAAGCCGTAGAGAGAAACAGACAGACTAGGGTGCACGGAGCAATCTTTCTTAGGTCATCGGTTAGCTACCGACATTCAGCACACTATCCTGGTGTGTTATGTAAGTGTATGTGTGTGCACATTACTCGAAATCGACCAGTGACCACCGAGCGATAGACCCCTCGACATGGAGCCCCTTCGCAAGGAGATCGCTAACTCTTTTCCGAATCTCCTCAAAGTCAACTTGTAACAAAAATTTGTGTAAAATGTATGTTGATGTAGACTTTCTAAGCTTTTTTTCAAGCGAAATTAGAGGCGTATCTCTAAAACATAGCGTACAAAAAGTAAATAAAAGGCATTGAGGAACGTCCATGTACTCCTAAACATTTCATCTGCACAGGAGGATGTTGAAGAAAATTTTCCATAAGGAAGGAATCTAGTCACGTGACACACTCGTTACATAGCCTTGAAACAATGATTGAATCATTACATAAATGCCCATAAAATGAGATCCTAAGTTGACACAATATTGTATTACAGCTATTTTTTAGTCATTACACACTTAAGTATGTTGCAAACTGATATTAATTATATTTATGTTCACAGAAAGCTGGTTCTCCGTTACACCGGAAAAGATAGCACAGCATATCGCAGAAAGATGTAAATGTGATATAATTGTGGATGCGTTTTGTGGCGCTGGGGGAAATGCTATTCAATTTGCATTTACATGTGAACGAGGTAGGTGTTAATTTTTTTATATGTATATTAAAACCCATATTTACAATTTTACGCCGATTGACAAAGCGTAGGCCAATCACAATTTAACATTTGAATTTAATGTTATGCCTGATAGGTGCCAGGTCGTTTATAAAATAAACTGATTTTATTGAAATCATATTCTCATCGCATTTATCAAAGGGTCTTCCTAAACTTATTTTACGACACGATAAAACTGAGTACGACCATGATAGAACTAGTTTGAAGCTTATTATTAAACTGTAATTAAAAAAAAAAACATTGCTCGAATTTAACTTGGAAAAAGATTCAACTTACTATTCGACACGTTGAATTGTTGCTTTCAGTAGTAGGCTATAGAGTGGACTTTCCAAAATGGCGTCCACCTTACACAACCTATGATGTCAAAAACGATACTGTTTCGGTACGTTTCAATGGTCGATATTCTCACCACTCATCGCAAAAATCGACACATTTCACTCTCGTTATGGGACCATTACGAGACCGCGAAAAGCCCTACCCACAAATCTATACCTCGGAGAGGCACACATTACATTCAATGAAGGTGAGAAATGACTGACGCGTGTATGGCTATAAGGTTACGAACCAGTGATAGTTTCGCACCTTCAAGAGCACCGATCACAAGAAAAATATATTTAACCGAATATTTTGGGTACAATGGCTGCGGCTCCCTTTTAAGGTCTTGATATGTTTCCTCCTTCTCTTTCTCCTTGGCAGTGATGTTGTATTCGGAAGGAGCCGAGAATTTGATCACGAATATAGTTCGTTTCTCGAAGTCTTGGAGAACAATGTCAGGCCTCGAGTGTGCAACGGAGACTGCTGTCCGAAAATCGTAGTTCCAGACAATTTGGCACTTCTCGTTTTGGACAATCGACTCTATCTCCCTTGGAGCGTTCGGCAGGGCAGGGTTGCGGCCAACACCGTAAGAGCGACAAAGATGGTAATAAAGCACTCTCACGGCCGAATTATTTCTGTAGACGTACGTCGTTCCTGCGTGGGTGGGACACCCCGAAGGTATGTGTTCTGGGTACTCAACGTGTGTATGACAAGCTCTGCACCTATCGCTTGGAACTTCTTGACCTGAAATGCAGTCACGGTATGCTGATGTGGAAATGACACCGTCCTGGCATGCGAAAATAAAGCCCTCTGTACCTGAATCAAGCCCTGATGATGTGAGAAAAGCAAAAGTTTGCTACTTCGACTAGGACTGTTTTTCGACATTCCTATGAAAATTTCCGTACATTTCTTGTCGAATAGCTCTCGATGGAATTTTTCGAACTCTGCTTTCTTCACTTCGGCTTTCAGAAGTGAGGCATCTAGATGGAGTAATGCACTATCCTAACTTCTGACGTTAAAATTCAGGCCAGGGATCTCAGCTGCCAGCTCCACGACTTTGTAAAGGAACGCTCCGTTGCCAACCATGCAGAATTCCGCGTCCGCCTTGACGGCGTGAAATGTATAATCACGGAACTGACGAATTGATATGCAAGCGTTTGTGCATATGCATGGTCTTGCGTGTGGTGTCATCAAGGGCCTTAAGTTCGTTCTTCGTCCATTGAACCACGCCAAACGATTAGAGTAAAACCAGGACGTCAAGCATGTCAGTCGCAGATACCCTTTTCAACGCTGACAGATTGGATGATCCAATCTGTCGAATAAGATGCTTGTATCTGCTTCGGAGAGACTCCTTTACTGATGTTACGTCCTTAATGCGGCTGTGAGGCACGCCCAGGTATGTATCGGTCTCTCCAGTGTTAAGATGTCTAATAACACTTACATCCACAAGCTCAGGGTCCTTGGGAACGCCAACAATCTTTCCTTTCTTCAATTTTCAGTTAAATAATTAATTTACAGCAACAAAAAAACGAATATTCAACTCTTGAAATTAATTTTGTTCTAAAAGTGTTATTATTTATTATTTAACCTAAGAAATGGTTTTTAGTCAAGAGAGAAAAGAAATTCAACAGATAGTTGTATTTTCTAGTCAAAACAGCGACTTTTTTACGAAACAATTAAATTCTCAACCTGAAAATATGAATATAAAAGAAAAAGTTAATTTTCAACCAAGTAGATGAATTTTCTTCTAAATAATAAAATTTTCTACAAAAAGATTAATTCTCAACCAAAAATATAATCGTAGACTTTTCAACCAAAAAGAATTAACTTTTCAACCAAAAAGAATTAACTTTCAACCAAAAGCAGTTCGATTATCAACGACAGAGATCAATTTTCAAAAAAAAATTATGAATCTTCAACTGTTGAATTTTCAGTTAAATAATGAATTTACAACAAGAAAAAAACCAATATTCAAATCTTCAAATTAATTTTTTTCCCTAAAAGTTTTATTATTTATTATTTAACCTAAGAAATGGTTTTTAGTCGAGAGAGAAAAAAATTTCAACAAATAGTTGACTTTTCAAGCCAAAAAAGCGAATTTGTTTATAAAACATTTAAATTATCCACCTGACAATATGAATTTTCTAAAAAAACGTTATTTTTAACCAAATAGTAGAATTTTCGATCAAAATAATTGAATTTTTTCCAAATAATAAAATTTTCTACCGAGAGATTAATTCTCAACCAGAAATATAATTGTAGACTTTTCAACCAAAAAGAATTAACTTTCAACCAGAAACAGTTCGATTTTCAACAAAAGGGATGAATTTTCAACAAAAATGATGAATCTTCAACTATAATAGTTAAATTTTCAGTGAAATAATTAATTTACAACAAGAAAAAACGAATATTCAACTCTTGAAATTAATTTTGTTCTAAAAGTTTTATTATTAATCATTTAACTGAAGAAATAGTTTTTAATCAAGAGAGAAAAACAATCAACATATAGTTGAATTATCAATCCAAAAAGGCGATTTTTTACAAAACATTTGAATTTTCAACCAAATAGATGAATTTTCGACCAAAATAATTGATTTTTTTCCAAATAATAAGATTTTCTACCAAAAGATTAATTCTCAACCAAAAATATAATTGTAGACTTTTCAAACAAAAAGAATAAACCTTCAACCAAAAACAGTTCGATTGTCAACGAAAGAGATACATTTTTGACAAAAATGATGAATCTTCAACTGTTAAATTTTCAGTTAAATGATTAATTTACAACAGCAACAAAAAACGAATTTTCAACTCTTGAAATTAATTTTTTTTCTAAAAGAGTTTTATTATTTGTTATTTAACCTAAGAAATGGGTTTTAGTCGAGAGAGAAAATAATTCAACAAATATTTTAATTGTCAAGCCAAAAAGGCGAATTTTTTATAAAACATTTGAATTCTGAATCGACAAATATGAATTGTCTAAAAAAAAAGTAATTTTCAACCAAATAGTTGAATTTTCGATTAAAATAATTGAATTTGTTGCCAAATAATAAAATATTCTACCAAAAGATTAATTCTCAACCAAAAATATAATTGCAGATTTTTCAACCAAAAAGAATTAACTTTCAACCAGAAACTGTTCGATTTTCAACGAAAGGGATGAATTTTCAACAAAAATTATGAATCTTCAACTGTAATAGTTGAATTTTCAGTTAAATTATTAAATTATAACAAAAAGAAAGGAATATTTAACTCTTGAAATTATTATTTTTTAAGCAGTTTTATTATTTATTATTTGACCTAAGAAAAGGGTTTTAGTCAAGTGAGAACAAAATTTCAACAAATGGTTGAATTGTCAAGTTGAAAAGGAGAATTTTGTACCAAAAAATTGAATTCTTAACCTGCAAATATGAATTTAAAAAAAGTTAATTTTCAACAAAATAGTTGAATTTTCCAACAGAAGAATTGAATTTTCTTCCGAATAATAAAATTTTCTACCAAAAGATTAATTCTCAACCAACAACGTAATTTAGACTTTTCAACCAAAAAAAATTAACTTTCAACCAAAAACAGTTCGATTATAATCGAACTGTCAATTGTTAATAATTGTAATTAATTAATTAATTATTCATTAATTTTTCAAATCAATAATTAATTTAAATAATATAATAATAAATAATAATAAATTAATTTTAATTAATTTGTTAAATTAATTAATTAATTAATTAATTGTATTAATAATTGTAATTGTTAACTGTTAATAATCGTTGATAATTGTCAACGAAAGAGATGAATTTTCAACAAAAATGATGAATCTTCAACTGTTAAATTTTCAGTTAAATAATTAATTTACAACAACAAAAAAACGAATATTCAACTCTTCAAATTATTTTTTTTTTCTAAAAGCTTTATTATTTATTATTTAACCTAAGAAATGGTTTTTAGTCAAGAGAGAAAAAAAAGTCAACAAATAGTTGAATTGTCAATCCAAAAAGGCAATTTTTTTACAAAACATTTGAATTTTCTACCAAATAGTTGAATTTTCGACCAAAATCATTGATTTGTTTGAAATAATAACATGTTTTACCAAAAGATTAATTCTCAACCAAAAATATAATTCTAGACTTTTCAAACAAAATGAATAAACTTTCAACCAGAAACAGTTCGATTTTCAACAAAAGGGATGAATTTTCAACAAAAATGATGAATCTTCAACTATAACAGAAACCCTTGGTACAGGGACCCTCTATTCGCAACCCGAGGACGCGTTCGGTGGCTTTGTCATAGGCCCTTCAGTTATATTCAAAAGGAATAGAAACCGAAACTATATATAAATATATATACATAACTATAACTAACTATATATATATAATATCACTTTTTTGTTGAGAATTCATCTTTTTATGTTGAAAATTCAAGTATTTTGTGAAAAAATCATCTTTTATGATAGAAAAGTCATTGATTTGTTTAAAATAAACAAATTAAACAATTTTCTCTGAAATATTGTCACATTTCCTAATTCTACCCTCCTCCCCCCTGTAAACGAACCGTAAAAAAATATGTACCCCCAATCCCTCTTAATGTACGTAATTTATGGTTTCCAGAAATAATAAGGTATGGGACTTGGAATTAATGCAAATTTGGTATATTCAGGATAATTCATGCTCAGCGAGATGAAAACTTAATTTTAAAAATTCCCTGATTTTTCCTTGATCAATTGTTTGTTTTCCCCGACCATCAACATTCAAATACCAGCATTTTATTCTTGAAATATTTTTAACATCGGATCTTTCATAAACGGAATACAACACGATTTCAGATGCGAATTTAAGAATACTAACTTTATTTAAAAGACTATTCTACCATGGAAGATGATTCTTTAACAAAAGCCTTGAATTTTCAGAAAAATAATTGAATTTCCAACCCAAAAAGATAAGTTCTCAACAAAAAAATTTTTATAGTTGATATTTCAACCAAGAAGGATGAAATTTAGTAATAAAAATAATTAATTTTAAAACAAAAAAGAATAGTGAAAAATTCAACCAAGGAGCTAAACCTCCATTAAAAAAAAGAAACTTTCACCAAAGTAGTTCAGCTTTCACCCACGTAGTTGAATATTCAATTGAAAAATATCAATTTTAACAAAATTGTTGGATTGTCAATCAAACAGAAGCAACTTCATACCAGAAAGATATAGTTTCTACTAAAACAGATTAATTAATTTGAAATTAACAAGACAATTTTTCAAAAAAATATTTGAATTTTCATCCAAAAGAGAATTAAGTTTACTCACCATCTCTAAATTATGAATATCAATAAAAAGTTAAATTTTCAATAAAAAAGGATGACTTGTTAACAACATTTTTGAATTTTCAAGCAAATAACAAAATTTACAACTAAGAAGATGATCCTGAAGAGGAATAAGCAACTGCAGAAAAAAGAAATAGAATTACAAAGCAAATAAATTACTAATTACTTTTTCATTTTTCTTAATTTGGAATGATGAATTTTTTTATGTTCTGTTTTCATTGCATACAATTATTCATGAAAAAGTAGATTTCGTTTCGATCTTAAATACAAATTTCTAATTAGAGACACAAAACACATGATTCGTTCCAATCTGCAGGGTTTGCTTATAAATATTTTAAGAGTTCTTTTAATTGAGGTCAAATAACTTTCAACTCAATTTCTTGAAAGAAATCTTTTCATTTAAATTTTTTTTAAAAGAATGTTTTAAATATTAGCAGTCCTAGAAATGTATACATTTTTGGATTATTTCTTTTCCTTTTGGGAAATGTAATAAGTTAAATAGATTGTTTCAAAATAAACCGCAGAAAAAAAATTATTATTGCCTGGAAGAATATATTTATTCTTAAGTTGAATGGGCTAAATTTACGAGGAACGTAGGTTTCGATATAGAGGAAGCTTACAAAGTTTACTTAACGATACAATGACAAAAACTGTGTTGACATCAAATATTACACTTATATGAAATTCTGATGTATGTATTATTTAGTCATATCTAAAATGATCTGAGTTTCCCAATCTGAAATAATATTAATTATACACATGCCTGAGAAACGGAGCCTTTCTTGTATTTTATATTCTTTATATGATGAATGATGTTCACCAATGAGATATGTTAAATTATTATTATTTCTTTGTATTTTACAGTTAACTTGAAGAGGCATATTACGTTTCAACTCGATTTTTCTAATATTGACCATTCTTAGGGCCATGTGACCAAGCTAGTCCTCAATTTTTCATTGTAAACTTACGTCCAAAAGAAATAAGATATCATGCTCAAAGTTTGGGAAATGAAAGAGGAGACACTAAAGTGCATGTCTCTGCTCTTTTTCGGTGGAAATTTTGAAAAAAAATTTCCGAATAAAATAAAACTGGAAGCTATATCGGTACTTTTCATTGTGAACTTACGTCCACACGGAATGAGATATCGTTTTGAAATTTTAGCACGTTAATTAAAGGGCTCTAAGGAAGGTGGCTTTGGTCAAAAATATTTATAATTGCGACATTTTTTTTTTTAATTACTAATTACAAAGAAGATAGTCTAGCATACGTATCCGCTGTCTCAGAGCAGCACTGTCGTAGCAAGCTGGCAACTTCGTGCTTCCACGGGTCTGTGGGTAAAGCAGATTGCATGATTGTCATTTACGCGAGGCGGAATTCTTTTTCTTTAAAATTAAACGTATTTTTCCCAACTTATATCCGGACGAGATAATATATCGGCCTGAAAGTTTGGAAAATAAAAGTGGAGGCAATAAAGTTCACGCCTCTGCTCTTTTTCGGTGGAAATTTTGAAGAAACAAAATTTGCGAATAAAATAAAACTGGAAGCTACATCGATACTTTCCTTTGTAAACTTGCGTCCACACGGAGTGAGATATCGTTCTAAAATTTTAGCACGCTAATGAGAAGGCTCGAAGGAAGGCCAAATTTGTTGCTAAAACCATCACCTAATCTCAAAATGTCAATAACTCTGTGTGGGATAATTACATTAGAAATATTTAAAAACCAAGGGTCTGGTTGATCTTGAAAAAGAACTTTGTGAATGTTTAAATGCAATTTTTGTACATCTCCTTGTTCTTTAAGGATTACAAATGCATTTAATAGTTTGGATTGTTTTCTTTTCCTATTAGGAAAATTTAATAATCTGTATGGATTGGCTTCAGAATCACCCACAAAAAAAAGAAATATTTTTTCTAATAAACAAAAAACATATTCGACCTAGCCATACGTTTTTCTTATAGAAGAGTCTACACGACAAATGATGAATGTACACAATTTGGGATTTGAAAAAAATTCCAGGTCATTTCAAGGATTTTCCGGGTTACCAGGTCAAATCGAATTCAATTCCTTTGAATTCGTTGAGATTCTTGGAATTCTTTGAATTCTTTCCAATTATTTTGCGTTGCTGAATTCTCTGAACTCCTTGAATTTCTCCAATTCCCTGAACTACTTTAATACTCTGAATTCCCTAAGTTCTTTGAATTTTCTGAATTACTTGAGTTCTCCGAATTCCTGGAATTCTCTAAATTACTCGAATTCTCTAAAATTCTTGATTTCTCTGAATTCCCCAAATACCTTGAATATTCAGAATTCCCTGAATTCCTTGAGTTCTTTTAATTCTCTGAATTCTTTGGGTTCTCTGGATTCTTTGAATTTCTTCAATTCTGCAAATGCCACGAAATCTCTGAATTCCCAGAAATCCGTGAATCTTCTCAATTTCCTGAAATCTTTGGCGAGTTGGAATTCCTGAAATACTTTGAATATTCATAATTCTCTAGATTCCTTGAGTTCTCTGAATTCTCTTATTGCCCTTATATATCTGAAATTCTATGAAATCCTTGAATTCCTTAAATAGCTTAATCAAATTCAGTTACCTGATTCCCTTAAATTTTCTGAATTCCTTGAATTTCATGAATTCTAGAAATTCTCTGAATTTCATGAATTCCCTGAATTCTCCGAATTTTCCGCATTCTTAGAATTTCCTGAATTCCCTAAATTATCTGAATTACTTGAATTCCCTGAAATCCCTGAAATCCTTGATTATTCCAAATTTCTTGAATTATTATTGGTTATTCGGAATTCCTGAAATTCTTCGAATTCTCTGCATTTCTTGAATGCCCTAAATGCTCTTAAGTCCCTGAGATTATCTGTATTCCCTGTAACTCTTGAATACTTAGAATGACCAGAATTCCGAAAATTCCATGAAAAATAGAAATTTTTTGAATTCCCGAAAATCGAGGAATTCCTTGAAAACATTGTATATTCTGAAATATTTGGTTTCTCTGAATTCCCTGATACCCTTGAATATTTTGAATTTATTGAATTCTCTAAATTTTTCCAATTCTCTAAATTCTGTGAATTTTCTGAAGTTCTTGCTTTTTCTGAATTCATTGAATTCCCTGTATTTATTTAATTACCTGAATTCCTTCAATTACCTGAATTCCATAATTCCTTGAATTCCCTAAATTCTTCAAATTTCTCGAAATTCCTAAATTTACTGAATTCCCTGAATCTCCTGAAATCCTTGAATATTCTGAATTTCCTGAATTCTTCTGGGATATTCGGAATTCTTGAAATTTTTTGAAATCTCTAAATTTGTTGAATTCTCTGTATTCCCCTTATTATCTCAATTCCTTCAATCCTCTGAAGTCCATGAATTATTGAACTCCCTAAATTTTCTGAATTCCCCGAATTACCTGAATTTCTTAAATTCCCTGAATTGCTTGAAATCCTCAAAATCCCTAAATTTCCTGAATTCCCGAAATCTCCTGAAATCCATGAAATCCATGAATATTATACATTTCTTGAATTCTTCTTGGATATTCGGAATTCCTGAAATTCTTCGAAATCTCTAAAGTTGTTCAATTCTCTGAATTCCCTGTATTCCTTCAATTATCTGAATTCTCTTAATTCTCTGAAGTCAGTAAATTCCCTGAATTCCCTACATTTTCCGAATTTCCCGAATTTCTTGAATTTCTCGAATCGCCTGAATTCCTTGAATTCCCTGTATTTATTTAATCAAATAAATTCCCTGAATTCCCTAAATTCTTCGAATTCCTCAAAATCCCTAAATTTCTTAAATTCTTCTTGGATATTCGGAATTCCTCAAATTCTTTGAATTCTCTAAAATTGTTGACTTCCCTGAAATCCTTGAATATTCTAAATTTCCTGAATTCTTCTTAGATATTTGGAATTCCTGAAATTCGTTGCAATCTCTAAAGTTGTTTAATTCTCTGAATTCCTTGAATTCCCTGTATTCCTTCAATTATCTGAATTCGTTTAATTCTCTGAAGTCAATAAATTCCCTGAATTCCCTAAATTTTCCGAATTTCCTGAATTTCCCAAATTCTCTTGAATTTCTTGAATCCTCTAAATTCCTTGGATTCCCAGTATTTATTTAATTACCTGAATTCCTTTAATTCCCCGAATTCCCTAAATTGTTCGAATTCCTCGAAATCCCTAAATTTCACGAATCCCTTGAAATACCTGAAATCCTTGAATATTCTGAATTTCCTGAATTCTTTTTGGATATTCGAAATATCTGAAATTCTTTGAAATCACTAAAATTGTTGAATTCTCTGAATTCCTTGAATTCCCTGTATTCCTTCAATTATCTGAATTCGTTTAATTCTCTGAAGTCAATAAATTCTCTAAATCTTCATCGAAATAATCAGCAAATGGAAGTAGATGTTCAGCCTGATCAAATTCAATCTCTTTAGAAAAATCGTCACTAGCTTCAGGCAAGTTTTGAACCTGATTTTTTTCAAAAGGAATGAAACAGAAGAGCTTCAACTGCTCGCGACCCGCGAATTCAGGGATTCCCGATGAATTCAAAAGATTTCAAGAAAGTTAGAGAACTTCAAAGGAATTTGATGTGAATTAAGAATCATCTTAATAATAATACACGAAACAAGGGAGTATTAATTATTAAACTTGTATGCGGTTTGCCACATGTGTGTAATAAAAACGAGGCACCAACTCATAAACAGATTGAATTTCAACAAAAAATGAGGGGTGTGCAAAGTTTTTACAAACCCGAACCCGACGGTTCGGCCAGCCATTGAAACCTCAGTAGAGATAAGGGGCTATGCATAAACGACGTAGTAGAATTTTCCGACAATTCCCCCCACCATTTCATGCTCTTTTCCCACTTTTACCTGCAGTTTTTCGCCATTTTGTAACACGGTGTTTGAAAGCCGCCCCCTCCCAAGTGTAACGTAATTTATGGATGCCCCCTGACGCTGGATCAGTACGAAGACTTTTATTTAAAACCATCTTCATAGTATGATATAAGGTTCTTGCCAATGCATTTTCTGTTCTACGACGTAATATATTTAGTATGATGATTCAACGTTATCATTTCAAAGTTTCATTCAATTGTATAATTTCAAGCAAACTTAAAATAGTAATTGTTTCAAATTTGATTAATACTTAACAAAAGTCTTAGGAATACAATAATATTAGGTATTGAAACTTCAAGGAGTATTGAAATTAAAGAATTAAACATTTTGAAGCTTAAAAATGAAAACCTTGAAAATTTGATAAAGCGCAAAACAACGCGCTTTTGAGTCTAACAGAGGTTAATTGAACAGGTTAAAAAAAGTCTATTTTGACTGTCAGTTCAACAGAATATGTAATATTTTATATTCATGATGCGATTTATATTATAATGGTAACAACTTACCACCAAAATTCACCAAAAACGCGATGGTAAAAAGCAGAGTGCTGATAAGGATTTTCATTGTTTTAGATAGATATAGTAAATTACGAGTGACGAAGTTCTAACATGTTCACTGCTATTTAGACTCATTATTATCTGATCAATCATCCTCTTTACTACCCAGAAGACTTTCATATTTATTAAAATTTACAATGTCTGTGAATATTATCATTAGTACAAAGCCTAGCTTGTGATTTCAAAACTAATAAAGGTAAGAATTTCTTTCTTTTAATATATTCTTAAAGTTTCAACCATTTTTTGATTGAATAAATTATAAAAGTTATATTTCTTCAGAATACCAATTGAACAACCAGATATTTCTTCATGAAAAATTGTCTATGAATTCCAGTAATTTCGTGAATTCTGTTAAATCCGTGAATTCCGTGATTTTCACAAATTCCGTTGATTCCGTGAATTCCGTGAGTTCAAAGGTTCTAATTCATTTGATAAATTCCTTGAATTGGATGGCTTCCACAAATTCCTTGAATTACATGTGTTCTTAAGTTCCACGAATTCAGTAAATTACACGAATTCCGAAAATTCTAGAAATTCCGCGAATTCTATTAATATCGCGAATTCCGTGAATTCTGCAGATTCTGTGAATCATTCGAATTCCGTGAATTCCATGATCACCGTGAAGTCGAATTCCTTAAATTCCATGAATACCTTGAAGTCCTCTAAGTTTGTTAATTCCATGCATACCTTGAAGTCCACGGATTTCGTGGATTTCATGAAGTCCATGAATTGCGTGAATTCCATGAATACTTTTAAATTGTTATCTGCTTGGAACAGGTGGGGGAAGTGACTGTGACATGACATCTCACATCTTACACCACCAAGCTCGAGATCCATTTCGCTTTCCACCTAAAAGTATTTCAACTCTTGATGCGCCATAAGTGGTTTCACTAAAAAACAGTTAAAGTCAACTTGAAAAGATGAACTTTCAACGAAATAGTAGACTCCTTAATCAAAAGGACAAATTTTTGATTAAAAAAGTTAAATTTGCAAGCAGAAAGGATACTTTTCAACGAAATTGATTATTTTCAACAACAAATATCAAATGTCAACTAAACAGTTGAATTACACCGGCACACAAGAAAAAAGTGGTCTGCTCGGCGGACTACACTGTCATATCTATATGTTTTTGGGGTCGCTGAATCCAAATCCGGGGTCCAAATACCCAAGTTACCTCGTATTTTTCTTGTAAATTTTTTCAAACAAAAAATTTCTTCATGCTCGGTAAATTAAACAAGAATATCTATATGTTTTTGGAGTCGCTGAATCCGAATATGGGGGCCAAATAACCCAGTTGGCTAATATTTTTCTGAAAAACGCAAAAATAGACGTGAAATCGACGAAAACAGCGATTTTTCTTGTATATTTTTGCAAAAAAAAAGTCTTCATACCCGGTGGACTTAACCAGCATATCTATATGTTTTTCGGGTCGCTGAATCCGAATCCGGGGTCAAGATAACCCAGTTGGCTCTTGTTTTTCCGAAAAACGCAAAAATAGACGTAAAATCGGACAAAACAAATGACTGTGAACAAAACAAATGACAGATCGCGCTCGAACTTCACATCAAAACAAATGACTGTGAACAAAACAGATGACAGATCGCACTCGAACTTCACGTCAGTAAAGAGGACATTGGTGCCATTAAATGTCACTATTTTGATAAAAATGCACTATTTAAATTAAAATACACTATTTGGATTAAACTACACTATATGGATTAAAATACAGTATTCGGATTAAACTACACTATTTGGATTAAATGACACTATTTGGATTAAACTACACTATATGGATTAAAATACAGTATTTGTATTAAACCATACTATTTGGATTAAAATACACTATTTGGATTAAAGTACAGTATTTGGATTAAAGTACACTATTTAGATTAAATAACACCATTTGGATTAAAATGCACTATTTGAATTAAAATTCACTTTTTGTAGTAAACTACACTTTTGGATTAAACTACACTATTTGGATTAAAATACAGTATGATGATACAGTTGGCAGATTTCACTATTTTGTTGACAATTTCTTTTTCATTTTAAAAATACAGTATTTGGATTAAACTACACTATTCTGATTAAAACACACTATTTGGATTAAAATACAGTATTTAAATTAAACTACAATATTCTGATGTAACTACACTATATGGATTAAAATACACTATTTGGATTAAATAACACTATTTGGATTGAATAACACTATTTTTATTAAAATGCACTATTTAAATTAAAATGAACTATTTGAATTAAAATACACTATATGGATTAAAATACGGTATTTGGATTAAATATCACTATTTTGATAAAAATGCACTATTTAAATTAAAATACACTATTTGGATTAAACTACAGACAATTCAACTATTTTTTTGAAAATTTAACCTATTCCTTTGGTTAAAAATATAGCTGCTTTGTTGAACTTTTTCTATCGCAAATTAAGTTTTTAATTGGAAATTTAACTATTTCAATTGAATATTCCATCATTTTAGTTGAAAATTATTATTTTTTAACGGAAAATGTAACTATTCCATTTTTGGTTGAAAATTTAACTTTGCTGATTGGAAATTTCACTATTTTGTTGAAAATATACCGTTTTTACATACAAATTCATGTATTTTGTTTAAAATTCGTCTTTTTTTTGACAGAAAATTCATCTGTTTGGTTGGAGATTTACCTTTCTTAGTCTAAAATTCTACTACTAGATTGAAAGTTGAAGTTCTTTTTTATTTTATTATATTTTTTTATATTTTTAATTTATTGTTTGCAGATTTAGCTATTTTGTTGACACTTGCTTTTTTTCATTAAACATCAATTTTTTAAACTAAAAATTTAAATATTTCATTTTTGTATTGAAAATGTATGTGTTCTGTTAAAAATTCACCTTTTTTAGCAGTTAATTCGTCTTTTTGTTTGAAAATTCAACTATTTGTTTAAAAATTCATCTATCTTGTTAAAAATGCAATATTTTAACTTGAAATGTTACGAATTTGGAAAGTTTTAAATTCAATTTAGTATAGTAGCCACATTTAATTTACTTAGAAGATTGTATTTTTTTTTTGTAAAAAATCTCCTCATTTCACCTTGAAAATATCTTTTATTCAAAATATTAATATTTTTAATATTCACTGCATTTTAAGTGTATAAGAAGTTGAGATAAACAATTATTTTAACTATTGTCCAAACTCATAGACTTTAGAAACCAATCCAAGAAATTAATTATTATTCTTATAATATTATTAAATAATTTAATTATTTGATGGCGTGAATATATTTCGGAATATCTCGTAATAAAATTTGTCAAAACATTTTTAATTAAAAATACACATTAATTTCCTATATGCTATTACTATTAAGAAATTACCTATCCTTTAATAAAGTTACTTTCACAAATGAAAAAACAGTTATTTAATGGACGTGCGGTCTCACAGACCGCACTGGCCTTCCTCGAGGCTTATTTATAGTTGTGCTTTCGTCAAGTTATATGGACAATGTGTGGTCCTGCGTGTAATTGGAGAGTGGTACCAATTGAAAGCTCATACCGCACGACAACGTATGGACGTGCGGTCTCTCGGACCGCACCGTACTTCTGATATGTGGGTGGTTTCCCCCACTGGCATAAAAAATCTTTAAATCCAGTTAATTTAAATAAAAAATATATTCACGTCATCAAATAATTAAATAAATTAATAATATTGAAGAAATAATTCATAATTTCTTGGATTGGTTTCTAAAGTCTATGAGTTTGGATAATAATTAAAATAAATGTTTATCTTAACTTCTCATACACTTAAAATTCAGTAAATATTAAGAATATTAATATTTTAAATAAAAGATATTTTCAAGGTGAAATAAGGAGATTTTTGATAAAAAAAGTAAATACAATCTTTTAAGTAAATTAAATGTGGCTACTATATTAAATTGAATTTAAAACTTTTTAAGTTCGTAACATTTCAAGTTAAAATATTGCATTTTCAACAAGATAGATGTATTTTTAAACAAATAGTTGCATTTTCAACCAAAAAGACGAATTAACTGCCAAAAAAGGCGAATTAAAAAAAAAACACATAAATTTTCAAGCAAAAATGAAATAGTTAAATTTTCGATTTAAAAAATTGATGTTTGATGAAAAAAAGCAATTGTCAACAAAATAGCTAAAACTGCAAACAATAAATTAAAAATATAAAAAAATAAAATAAAAAAGAACTTCAACTTTCAATCTGGTAGTAGAATATTAGACTAAAAAAGGTAAATCTTCAACCAAACAGGTGAATTTTCTGTAAAAAAAAAGACGAATTTTAAACAAAATACATGAATTTGTATGTAAAAACGGTATATTTTCAACAAAATAGTGAAATTCGGTCGTCCTTGGGTCGCTCCGTGTCCTCAGGGTACACGAGACTTTTGCCAGATCATCGTATTGAATTCGTCGCAGACTGGCCACCCATCTCACGGTTGTGAGACATGGTTACAGCTGAAATTTTTTACCGCTATTTCGCTGGGAGCGGGTGCAATTTCTAAGATTAGCACCTGCTCCCGGCGAAATCCTGCGGTTGCCCTTATGACAAACGTTTAACTAAATATACATGTATATATCATAACCAAGTTTTCCAAATACCTCGTGTGCACCACGGTGTTAGCTTATTCTATACCTATTTTAACAGGCTGTATGGTAAGAGTGTTCTTACTAATTTTTTCTGACCGGTCGTTGCTCGCGTTCAGAGGTTAGGTATGGCTCCGCCTGAACCCCGGGAAGTTGTTTTCACAACTTTCTGAGTTTTCTCAAAAACGTCACTACAACTCGTCCGGGCCTAGCCGACGCCTACCGACTTTAGTTACTCACGCGGTGGCCTCGTCTGCCCTCCATCAGCCGTTCCCAGCCCGCACTATCGTGTGACTCATTTAAAAGGTGAACTCAGAAAAAATTTTACGTAGAGAAATAAATAAGCCACAAAATAAAATAAAAATGAAATTGTAGGTGGTCTACTGTGGGTCCTCTACCAGATCTTCCCAGATTCGCATGGCTCTCGCTTCTGGGTCTACTAGACCTACTTTTGTGAACTGGAACGCGTATTCTCTCCTTGCTTCCGTCTGACCCGTAAATAAAGAAGGTGATTGTCCAAATATCCTATATATTAGGAAAATAACAACAGAGGAGAGAAATACAGAAAAAAAGGAATTTTGTGTCGATCAACTTAAAAGAAAATACACAGAAAAGCAATTCGCTCAGGACAAAAGAAATCCTAAAAAACACGAAGGTCTCAAAAACGACGGGCAAAGAAAAAAAATTAAAAACTTCCCTCCTGCCCCTTATGCGAAATGTCCCAGGCATGCAAGGATTAGTGGGGAACTACCAGAAAGGGTTGACAATTTTTTCCTACTCCCCCTCTCTATATACCGATCGACCTAATACACGAACTATGACGTGCGGTCCGTGCTTTTTGCCCCCGAATCCTCTAGTTACACCCTTTTGAGATAATGAAGTTACTTGGGCTTTGCGCATGACCCTGTCTCCCTCCTTAAACACTGCGTGTCACCGCCATATTTCGTCGTTTGCCTTCTGGCGATCGAACGCATTTTCGTGGTGTAAAGAGACTAGATCTTGCAGCTCCTTCAGTTTAACCACTCATTACCCCCACTCCTCGTGCTTTGGTGGGGGCAATTCTCTTGGTTCTTCCACTCTTAGGCGCATTCTATTATAAGGTTTTGGTTCCATACCTATATTCAAGTAGGCCGGGCTGACCCCCGTGGTGCTGTCCACGGCCGTGTTTTAAGCAAACCTAAATCCTAAAGGTATGTTTCTCACTGTCGATGATCTTGGGCTACGTATGCTGAGATCATCGTTTTGAGGACACGATTCACTTGCTCCACAGGGCCCGCCTGTGGGTGATACACTGGAGTGAAGCAATGTCGGATTACATAAGTCCCACAGAGAAATTTCGCGATACATTTCTGATCAGTAATACTGAACCGAGGCTCTCCGGTATGTCTTGTCGATTCCCAGATGTGCGGCTTGCGGATCGTTGTGTACCTTTTCCGTGACCAAATACTTTCTTCCCGCCTCCGACATCGTCCTACTGGTGAACGCGATCACCTTTTCAACGCCATCTTGCATTTGTGTCAAGACTACCCCAAGGCCAAAGTCGGTCACGTCACCTGGAGTACGAACGGGACCTTAAAGTTGGGATAGGTCGAAATCGGTGCCGTCGCAGTTTGTTTTTTTTCAGCTTAGCGAACGCGCTTTCCTATTCGGTTCCTTATTCCCATGGGACGTTCGTTCTAAGCAGTCTATTCAGTGTTTCCGCTTCAATCGCAAAGGCCGGTATAAAGCGACGGTACCACGACGCCATTTCCAAGAAACGTCTCAGTTTCTTCATTGTCCTTGGGGCTGGTCAGCAGAAAAAAGGCTCTACCTTGTCCGCATCGACTGGCAAACCCCTTTGGTTCAGCAAGAATCCGAGATGTCGTACGGTCAGTCTCTCGAATTCGCATTTATTTGGGTTTATGGTCAGTCGGACACCCTGTAAGCGGTCTAGTACTCGTACTATCCGTTCTTGGTGACCCTTAAACGTCACATTGACGATGACTATGTCATTGAGGTACGCATAGACGTTGGGCTCCATGTCTGGCCCTATGAGGGAGTCTACCAATCACTGTGATGACGCAGGAGCTTCTGAAAGTCCAAGGGGCATCCTTGTTAACTGAAAGAGCCCCATTCAAGATACTGCAAACGCTGTGTACTTCCTACTGCCTTCGGCCAACGGGATCTGGTGGTACACAAACCCGTCGGTCTTTCGGGCGATTATTACGGTACTGGAACATCCGATTTTCGAAGGCTCTACTACACCCTCGGCTAACATTCTATTCACCTCATCTTGCACATTTTTCAGGACCTTCAGGGACACTCGATAATACATTTATTTAATCGGTGGGTGTCCCCCGATGTCCATGCTGTGAGTGATGCGAGCGGTCGCTGGAAGTACCTCAGGAGGGGGCAACACTGGTTTAATGCTGACGGATTTTCGTCCCTCCTCTCCACTTCCAGCTCAGTACCCTCCTTTGTATAGTGGTGGACTAATTCAGGGTACGAATAGCCACATCGAGTTGAAAATTTGGGATAATAAATGAGAAGCACTAAGAAACGCGGCTCTGGTCCTAAATTTTTATAATCATGAAAAAAGCAAAAAAAAATATTTACAAAAAAAACTTTTTTCATAATTATGAAAATTTAGAAACAGAGCCGCGTTTTTTAGTGCTCCTTATTTACTATCCTAAATTTTCAACTCGATATGGCTATTCGTGTGAAAATAAGTTTACAAATAAAAAAAATGTCGGTAAGGTAGGACGCCGGTCACGTGACCCACTCGTCTCATGGCCTTAATGAATTCAATAATTTTTTTCATATTTTTAAATTATTTTGAATTCACAGGATTTAAGAAAAAATCCTTTTGAATTTATACGAATTTCATCGAATTATTCTTATTTTCCTTAAATTCTTCTTTTTAAGCGAAAAAGAACACATTATCAATATAAATTAATCACTTTTTATCACTTTCGCGTTTAAAAAAGGTCACTTTTTCACTTTAATCAAATTAAATAAACACAAAATTTATAAATTCAAATTAAAAATCCTTTTATTCAACTTATAAAATATTCTATATTGAAAATGTTAGAAGATTAAAATTTTGGTTTCTAAATATTAATTACCTGGGTAAATAAAAAATCAGTCGGGGAAAAATCAGGGAAAAGTGAGGGAATTTCGAAAATTGAAAAAAAAAAGATAAAGATGAAGATAAAAAAAAAATATATATATATATAGCTTTAAAAATGGGACAGGAAATCAGAAAAACGACTAATAGGGGTTGTACTACGTCTCATGAAGAATCCCACAAATACGCTCGATTTATCGGATCCTCTCGAAGCAGATTTTTATTCTAGTCATCGAAAATTCAAGATCTTATTTACATCGAAGAGAGCTTTAAAAGGAAGCAATGAATTTCTGAGAGGATTTTTTTCTGAAAAAAATAGAAGCCTATTTAAAAATCCCATTAGCAATTCTTAGTTCAGTTCCTTTGAATTAAAATCAGAATTGCCGAAAATTTTCGAAATTCCCTCACTTTTTCCTGATTTTTCCCTGACTGATTTTTTATTTCCCCTGGTCATTAATATTTAGAGACCAAAATTTTGATCTTCCAATATTTTTAATATGGAATCTTTTATAAGTGAAATAAAAGGATTTTTAATTTGAATTTATAGATTTTCAGTTCATTTAATTTATTTAAAGTTGAATAGTGAACTTTTTTGACCGCAAACGTGATCAAAAGTGATTAATTTATATTCATAATTTGACGAATGTTCTTTTTCACTTAAAAAGAAGAATTTAAGGAAAATAAAATTAATTCGATGAAATTCGTATAAATTCAAAATGATTTTTTTTAATACAGTAAATTCAAACTAATTTCAAAATATCAAAAAAATTGAATCCAGTAAGTTTGAAATAAGTTTAGAAGAATTCAACAGAATTAAAAAAAATTAATAAATTTGAAAGAATTTAAAAATATATTTCAAAATCTCGTAAAATATTTGAGACTACGAAATCCCTCATTTCTTGTGAATAAATTCTTTGAAAGCCATAAAAATATTACAAAATTCCGTGAAATTCTATGAAATCTTATTATGTTTCCTGAAATCTTATGAAATCTCTAGGAATCTTTTAAAATATTTTATAACCTTATAGATCCTGTCAAATTTTCAATATCTACCGAAATTCTAGGAAATGCTTTTAAACCCCATGAAAATTTTTCCAGATCCCTTAAAATGATGAAAATCCTTTGAAACCCCTTCAAATTATTGCCATTATCAAAAAAAAATCCTTGTAATCTTTTAAAATTCCCTAAAATATTTCAAATTCCTCGAAATCTTTTGAAATTTTTTTAATCTCTTGAAAATGCCTTGGAATCATTTAAAATACCTTAAAATATTTCAAATTCTTTAAAATCTTTTCAAAAACTTTGAAAAATTTTAAAGCTATCGAAAATTTCTTGGAAATTAAAAAAATAATTTAGTTATTGAAATCAATTAAAAACTTCTTTTGACCTTTTAACATTCCCTACAATATATCATATCCTTTTAAATCTTTTCAAAAAATTTGAAAATTTTTTAATCTATCGAAAATTCCTTGGAAAATTGAAATTTTATTAAAATCAATAAAAAATTCCTTGTAATATATTAAAATTCTCTGCAATATTTCAAATTCTTGGGAATATTTAGAAAATTTTTTAATATCTTGAAAATGCCTTGAAATTTTGTAAAATACCATAAAATCTTCCAAATTCTTTAAACTCTTTTGAAATCCCTTAAAATGTTTCAAAAGTTTTAAAAATTCCTCAAAATTTTTAAAATGCCCTGAAATATATCAAATCCTTTTAAATCTTTTCAAAAACTTTTGAAAATTTTTAAAACTATTGAAAATTCCTTAGAAATTTGAAAAATATTTCAATTATTGAAATCAGTTGAAAATTCCTTGTAATCTTTTGAAATTCCCTACAATATTTCAAATTCTTCCAAATCTTTTGAAATTTTTTCTATCTCGAAAATGCCTTGAAATCTTTTAAAATACCCTAAAATCTTTCAAATTTTTTACAATCTTTTAAAATCCCTCAAAATGTTCAAAAAGTTTTTAAAATTCTACAAAAATTTTAAAATGCCCTGAAATACATATAAATCCTTTTAAATTTTCTCAAAAACTTTGATCATTTTTTAAACTATCAAAAATTCCTTACAAATTTGAAAAATATTTTAATTATTGAAATCATTTTCGAGCCGAAAATATGTATTTTCTACAAAACAGTTAAATTTTCAACTCGAGAATGTGAAGATTCTACAAAAAAGTTAATTTTCAATGATTAAGATAAATTTTCACTAGAAAAATTAAATTTTCAGTTAAAAGAATGAATTTTTAACAAAACAGAAAAAGGATTTTTAACTAAAATTATGAGTTTTGAATCAAAAAAATTAACTTTTTAGATAGTAGTTGAGACTTTAAACCAAGGATTTGCGTTTTTTACGAAAAAAGGCAAATTTTCAACAAAATACAAACATTTTTGGCTAAGTAGTTAAAATTTCTACCAAATTATTCAATTTTGAGCCAAACATTTGAATTTTCTGCAACACAGTTTGATTTTAACAAAAAAATTAATATTTAACCGAAGAAGATTCATTTTTAACCAGACAGTAGTATTTTTAACAAAAAAGATACAAATTCTACAGAAAGAGATGAATTTTTATACCAAAAAGGCGATTGTTTAAAAAAATAGTTAAATTTTCTACCAAGAAGTATGACTTTTTAACAAAATTTTTACATTTTCATTAAAATATTTTTAACCAGCAATAGTTCGTTTTTTTTATTGAGTTCTATTAATTGAGTTTGCATTTGGGTGGAAAGACGAGAAAAAAAGAGGAAAAGGGGAATAGGGAAATGACAGTGAAGCCTGCCATAAATAAATAGGAATTTTGATAATTTCTCAACTAAAGAATAACATTTTACATAAAACTTGAAGTTCATTTTTAATACTTTTAAAATATTAGGTCAGAAAACTTGATGTGAACACTATTTTTTTTAATTTGTGACACTATTACACTATTTTTTATCCCTGAAGTGCTTGGAATATTTTTTGTTATAACACATATTTATAAAATAAACCAAATGATCTAAAATTAACTATAACATCGTGAGCATTATCTGATTACTTTTAAAAATAACAAAAAAGCATTATAATTGAATATTCTCATAAATTGTCGAAGTTTCAGTAACATACCGATATGTTACCGGTAATATAACCCGATTTTAAATTACCGACAGTTTAAAAACTCTATGGAAACTGCCATAAGAGCAGAGATGGGTTGTGACATGTCACTCGAGGTTGTCTACGTATAATACATAGACGACGTAATATACGTAGAAAATTGTAAAAAACTATGTATAATACATATCAAATATGGCGGGCGTAATTTACGTCGGCTCGGGCCTCAGATAGACACAAAATTATTATTATTCTAATAATATAATCTAAGAATATAAATTGAGAGAACAAACTCTAAAACTATCGGAAAGTATTAAAAAATTATGTTCCCATACCAATTCATTGCTACTCATTGAATTAGTAAGTTAGTACTACTTAGCAGATTAGTAGAAAACCCTTACTAATTCATCTAGTAACACAAATCTTACCATTTCATTTAGTAGAAAGTGATAAAATTACTATTTTAACAGTCAGAAACAATGCTACTAATTTTATTAGTAAAATTTATACTAATTCGGATTTACAGTATCAAATCATCTTACAATATGACATTTATGTCTCGATTGTCTTTGTCAGGAAAGAACGAAATATATAATTTAATGTATTTACACATATATTTATAGTGGATGGCAAAAGCCTAAGGTTAGAAATTCAGCTTGTGTTCGTGAATTTCACCCCGGAGTCAGAAGGCGAGAAGCTGTCGTACTATCTAGGAAGCTCGACTTAATCGCTCCAAGCATCCTTGGGATTCAGATCAGGAAGACCAGATTAAACGCCAGGACTCGAGAAACCGAGTTTCTGAGATCATTAATGCCAGATTTGAATATTCCTAGGTCCTACCGATCATTCCTTCCGTATAAGATTGCCCTTTCGCTCTGAAAGTGTCAGAGCTCAAGAGCAGCGGCTTCTGCATATAATGGCTTCACCGTCAACTTTTGGTTCTTCATAAACTCACGATTTTGCTGTTTATTTTGAAAATGTTGTTTTCACGAATTATAAGAACAAAAGGGTGTTCGCATGTCAGGAAAACCTGGAAATCAGGGAAAGATCAGGGATTTTGAAGAAAACATTGCAATTGCAATATGGTGATAAGTACAGTGCTCGGAACGGGTTCCTTTTTAGTAACTTAATTACTTTCTTGATTCGCGATTACTAAAAAGTTACTTATTTTATGAAAAGGTTACTTTTGGTTATATTTTTCCCCCGAAATAACGAAATGAGTTAATTTGTTATTCGTATTATTTGTGCCGTTGAAAGTTTCAATCGGAAACTTTCCCTTTGAACGTTGCAAAACACGACACTTTTGATTCAGTAAATTTTTAGGGAACTTGTGAAAAATGTAAAAATTCAAATTTTTCCAGTAAATTTGGCACTTTAGAGCCCGGGAAATTAGAGAATAACAAAAAAATTAAAGTTAGTTCGTACGTAAAATGTATAAAAAGGACTGTCAATGGTATTATTATGAATCCTGATAAAAATTACAATTTAGCTAAAATTGCTTGTACTTTATTTAAAATATAAATCTTTTTTTGTTCAAATATTGCGAACTATGTATTATATTTTTCGATGAGAATTTATCTTCTTTGGTTGAAAATTTGGTTAAAAGTTGAACAATTTTTATTAAATCTTCATTTTTTTGTTGAAGATTCATCATTTTAGAGGAAAATACATCTTTTATGGTAGAAAATTAATCTTCTTGATTGAAAATCATCCTTTTGTTTTAAAATATATAATTTTCCAAAGTTTGGAAATATTCCCTGCAATTTGGGGAATTGAGTGATTCCTGCTGAATGTAGGGAATCGTTCTAAAAATAATTTTTTATTTCCACGTAGATCAGGGAAATTTTTTAAAAACTCTTGAAGTATTACCGCATGTTCAAGAAGATATTTTGCTCTAAAATATTTGATAAACTAGCACAATATTTTAAATAATTAAAAAATTTTTGTTGAAAAAAGATTTATTAATGTTATAGTCATTTCAAATATTTCTTTCCGTCGTTTTCATAGAAGATTATAGAAAATTGTAGATTTTTCAGCAGCTCCGCATAGAAAAGTTCAAATTATTATAAATTTCTTTTGATTCTTAATGAATAAATATTCAGTTGATGATTTTGTATGGAAAATAAAATTTTTCTAAAAATAATAATCAAAATCTACAAAAAAGTTGTTGATTGATCAGTTAAGTGTAGTATACTATGCTATGGTTCCTTTATTGCTTTTTTTTATTAGTATTGCACAAATTTTGGGGAATTTCGCCCACATAATTTTGGGAAATTCCCGAAATTTTAAACTATTACAGAATAACATAATGAATATTTCGCATCAAATTTTGGGGAAAATTCACCACTTTTTGGTTAATATTTCAGAAAAGTTTAGAGAGATTTCTCTATATAATGAGTGTCAATATTCACAAAGTTGTAAGCAATGTTCCATACATTTTGGGGAATTTTCCTTACATAAATGGTGGGAAAATTTCCGAAATTTAAAGTGTTATTTCACAAAAGCATAGGGAATTTTCCCCATCAAATCTTGAGGAAAACTAACCACTTATTCGTTAATATTCCACACGAATGTTTCGGCCCAGCTAAAAATTCCTATGCACTGTGCAGGAACCTCGGAGGATCCTGTACATTTTCCTGTACAAGGACCTGTGAAGGTAACCTTGACCGTTCCTGTGCAGGAATTTGTCGAAGGAAATTGTACATGATCCTACATAGGAATCTGCATGCAAGCTAACCTTTGAATGATCCTGTACAGATTCCTTCATATAGTGAAGCAAGGTGTGGGTTCATGTACAGGATCTGGTTCAGAATCCTATACATAGGCCTGAATAGGAACTAATCCGCGAGGGTTCGTTAGGGACTTGGCTCTGTCAATAGCGATTTGGATCTTCAAGGAAATGAAAGAAAGGCCACTTTATAGCTGTAAGCGACATGAGTTTCTGCGATTTATGTGAAGGACCCTAAACATGCTTCTGTACAGGAACCTGCGCCTCAATTGACTTCGCAAAGAAACCTGTACAGGAAACCTGTACAGGATCATTCAAAGGTTCTTTTGTCGTTGCAGGTTCCTTTCCAGGATCGTGAAAAGTTTCCTTCACCAAATTCCTGTACAGAAACCGTCAAGATTACCTGTACAGGTTTGGGTGCAGGTTAGTTTACAGAAATATGTGCAGAATCCAATGAAGTGACGGTACAGGAATTTTCAGCTGGGGGCCTTGCTTTACACCTCTAAAAACTCCGTCTATGGAGAATTGAAGAGGATCGCAAAAGGGTTCATTCCAATATAATTTAAGTCCTCTTTTGCTCCTCAGAAGCTGCAGATATTTCCATTTCTGCATACTTAGAGGTTCAAAGGAGGGTATATGAGAACTTCGTTAGAGTTGCGTAGATCCTCTACCAAGTGTTTGCTATACTGTAGCTCATGAATCATAGAGGGCGCCAATACATTTCAGTTAGAAAACTAAATATATCTGGTGGGGTGGGGATGTCCAAGATCTCTGCATGCAAAGGGCCAAACAATAATACTAATTGCATAGAACAAACCCAGGGTGGCGATTCGGCGGACGATTCCAAATTCCCGGTCATTTCCCGGTCAAGCTCTTTAATTATTCCGGTCAACTCAAAGTAACATATTCATATTTCCCGCAATACGAAAACATTTATTTTGATTCGTGGTGTTCGTTCTAAACATCCCTCACCACAACTAAGCAAAGCATTGTAAAATAAAGAAATTGTGAAACAAATACTTAAATTTTCCACTAAAAAATATCAATTTCCAACAAAAAGGGAATAATCAATCTATTAGTTGAAAAAATTAATTTTCAACAAGAAAGACGGCTTTTGAATAAAGTATTCCAATTTTCAACCTAACTGATGAAGTTTCATCTAAAATGATAAATCTTCAACTGGAATAATTGAATGTTAAACCAAAAATATAATAAAAAATAATGTGCAATCAAACAGAAGAATTTTCAACTAAAATTATGGAATATTCAATTGGAATAAGTTAAATTTTCAGTAAAGATATTAGTTTTCACAAAAAACACTAACTTTCGACAAAATACTTATATTTTCAAACAAATTGATGAGTTTTTAACTAAAAATGTAGATATTTATTTGGCATAGTTGAATTTTAAACCAGAAAAATAAATTTTCAACTAAAATGATAAATCTTTAACTAGAATGGTTAAATTTTTGACCAGAGTGATGAATTTCTATTCAAGAAAATTTATTTTCACAAAAAAATTAAAAATTTCAACTAAAAAAGATCGTTTTTCAACAAAAAATTGAATAATTGAATTTTTAGTTAAAAAATGAATGCTTAACCAAAGACATGAATTTTCAACTTAAATTATGGAATATTCGACTGGATTGATAGTGAAATTTGTCTTTTAAAAGACAAAATAATTTTCAACCAAAAAAGAAACAAATTTTTAACAAAATAGTTCAATTTTCGGCAAGAAATATTACTATTGCATGAATCAACCGTTTATTTACTAATTCAATACAAATTTTTATTAATTCAGTAAGAAGGAACGGTCGGGCAGTGCGATTACATCAGGAAGAACTTCATGATGGTGATCTACTGGTACGCGGTAAATTTGCGTATGCGAGATTTCACTTGGAGTCGATGTCGTTTATATTGCTTCCTCCAGAAGAGCGGATACAAGTGTTGCCGTGAGCATGACCAACTGCGACCGACCTTGCTTCAAAATTAGCGCAATACTTTCATTCTGATAAAGACCAAGAAACTGTACAACTGCATTTGGAACAAACCGAGATATTCAATAAAACACGTTTACATCTGGACCTTTTAACGTAGGGTTATCGGTACAGTTGTTGTCCTCTCCCACAATAACTTACCTTTTCCCTAAAACACACTTTATAAAAAAATATTTTTCATTAAAATTAGTTTTCCAAATGGTGCAAAAAGTTTATAATTATACTCTGCGCTATTCATTGTGGATCTTATTTGCCTGCAATTCTCTATAAATCCAAAGCTTGAAGGTGGCCAATCATTGTACCGATTACTTTATGAGAATTTTTGAAAAAATATGTATCGGTCTTGGACAAAGCGCACATGCTCTTTTCATTAAAATGAAACGAAATATTATGCAAATTCAATTATTCGAATCCAAAACTGTAGATATGTTAGATTTTAATGTGCAAAGTCGCCAAGAATCTTCACTAAAAAACAGATATGCGCAGATGTCCTGCTGAGTCAAGAATCAGTCTCCAAAAACGCCTACTTTACTGATGAAGAAACTTGACACATACAATTTTCCGACAATTAAGAAATAACAAAATTACGGTGAAATGTATCATTCGTGATTAAATAAATTATTTTATTTAATTATAATAATTTAATTATATAAATTAATTATTAGGTTTTCTTAATACAAAATACATCATTATTAGAAAGTAATCAATTTGATATATTTTGATAATGTATATATTTGTATAAGTTATTATAAATATTTAATTTTTCTAATCAGTATCCTCAACACGCCTCATGATTCTGAAGCCTAACAGCAAATTCTGAAAACAAATAATATTGAGTAAAGAAGGAGATATTTGATATGTGGACTTTACAGATTTTACTGAATTTAGATCGGTATCTTTGATTATATCACAAAATATTTAATCGGTTTTTATTTTTGCTTTTTATTTCACATATTCGAGTACTATAAAAAAAATTCTTTTCGAACAATAATGTACTTTAAAACGAGACGTACAGGCAGGCTTTTGAAATTTTTAATGTTTAAAATATTACTTGTAATTTCTTACAACTTTGACATCATAATATTTTTAAATTGTAAGAAATTTAGAAATACAAGGAAATAAAGTTCATTTTTCATATTTTCATATTTTTCGTTCTCATCATAATTTTGTGATGAAACTGACAAGTGCGGATTTCATTATGGGCATGTGACAATTTGTAACGTGACCAATTACATGTTAGTATGTTCGGCAGCTTTATAGTGAAAAAAATGAATATAGTTTTGATCACGATAACGCTTTTAAAAAATTAAAAAACTTCATTCTCCAAAAAAACTATACGAGATACAAAAAAAATGTTAAGAAAAATTCTTCGTCTCAAAAAGATCTATGAATCATTATGGGCCTATATTAAATTTCCTGTAATATTTTTTCGTTAGGGAGGCTTACAAAACTAGTATAGCCATGAGAGTTACATGACACTACTAGGTAGCTCAAGCTACCACAAAAAGGTGGCGTCACCAGTCAGTCAGTCGTTATCAGCTGGTTAAACAGATATATGTGATACACTCAGTCGGTAAGGTAGAAACATGCATTATCATCAGTCGGTAAATAGAAACCTGTATTTTCCTCCGTCGGCAAGGTAGAAATCCACTTTAACATCAGCGCGTAAGGTAAGGATCTGCCATTGGTATATGCCTCGGTCGATAATGTGGGTCCCTACCTTACTGAACTAGACCATCACTGTATCAACTAAGTGGTCAAGCCCGATCAGTATATATATATATATATAATTGGTACAAACTTCCAGTGAAATTTTCTATATATTTCCATACAGGTCAAACTTCCGGTTCAAACTTTGTAGAAGCGTAGATATTGGATGTAATCTCAAACGGATTTCCAGGAAAGGTCAATTGATATTCTCAACTTCCACCTAGAATGGTATATATTTGAAATTCAATGTGTTGAGCCTTACAAAAATTTCTTTGCGGATGTGATCTACACAAGAGCTCCAATATAAGGGCAGTTTCGAGGGTTTGCGATATGGCCAGGCATTGTTGACACTTCTTGTGCGCTGAAACACTGCGTGGGCCAGCAGTTCTAGAAGGAACTAAATCAGTCGGCCTTGTATTGGAGTTCTTATGTATAACGATTTTGTATACATCGAAGTTTCTGAAAGGTCTGACGCATGACGTGTTTTCCCGATATGTCTTCATCTGGTGACATGAACGCAAATAATCATAACGATCGCTCTCTCTGATGTCTATCTGTATGAAGGTGGTAGTGATTGATGGCCTTTGGTCTTTGTAAATTTCATATAATAGATTTAAGAACTGAAGTACAGTCAATGCATTTCGCTACGGAACCACAGCCTCTTTAGGATTATAAAAACAATGGAGCATGTCATGAATATGCATACATATATGATCTTATTATCGATGAATACATTTTTGATTTACTAATTTTATTTTTAATTCAATAACGGTCCGAGTAAACAAATTTCAGATTCAATCTGATTGTGAGAATAACTTGCAGGTCGCAGGTCAATTTGGTAGAGGGAAGATAATGGATCTAACTGACAATCTAGGCCATTTGGAAGAGGATGTCAGTAAAAGTTCAATACTCTCGTTTCCTCTCCGAAACGACTTCTTGATTGGAGAGCGAAGGGACATTCGTTAACAGTAGATTGCTAATTATCACA
Organism: Andricus grossulariae; assembly: GCA_011634705.1. Lineage (NCBI taxonomy): Eukaryota > Metazoa > Arthropoda > Insecta > Hymenoptera > Cynipidae > Andricus > Andricus grossulariae. The sequence goes on along the minus strand of JAABKJ010075445.1, from coordinate 75,002,748 downwards.
TCGTCCGATTCCTTCTCATAACGCAAGTTTAATTATTTTCAAAGATCTTTAAATGTATCCCTTACGGGAGAAAAAAACTATTTTTCTAAATAAAAATGGGGGGGGAGCTTAAAATACTATTATTGGATACAGGGGGGGGGAAGTAACTTTACGAAGTTAGATAACATTTAATATATTCCCGAATGATAATATTTAACAAACTTTCAGAACATTCGTAGCCTAGGGCAAATTGGAAGAGTCGTTGGAAAATATGAAAAAAAAGCATGGGCAAAAAGAAAGATGGACGGCAAAATATATAATAGGGTAGAAAAAACGTGGAAGCGTGTAGAAATGTGGAATAGCGTTCGAAAATACGAAAAAGCATGAGAAAGGGGGGGGGGCGTAGGAAAATATGAAAAAAGCCTGGGTGAAAAGAATAGGGTGTGAGAAAATGTAAAATAGCATGGAAAAACAGGACGAGTGTAGAAAAAAAAGGAAGCAGCGTAAGCGAATATGAAAAAAAAACGTGAGAAAATATAAAAAAGCGTGAGCAAATATGAAATAACGTTTAATATATTTCCGGATGATAATATTTAACAAAATTTCAGAACTTTCTCAGCCTCGGGCAAATTGGAAGATTCGTTGGAAAATATGAAAAAAGCGTGGGCAAAAAGGAAGATACATGGCAAAATATATAATAGGTTAGAATGAACGTGGAAGCGGGTAGAAATGTGAAATAGCGTCGGTAAGTATGAAAAAGCATGGGAAAAAGGGAGGGACGTAGAAAATTATCAAAAAAGCGTGAGCGAAAAGGATAGGGCGTGGGAAAATATAAAAAAGCATGAAAAAACAGGACGGGTGTATGAAAAAAAACAGCGTAAGAAAATATGAAAAAAACGTAGGAAAATTTGAAGAAGCGTGAGCAAATATGAAAAAGCATGGGAAAATAGAAACATCGTCCGATTCCTTCTCATAACGCAAGTTTAATTATCTTCAAAGATATTTAAAGGTACCTCTCAAGGGGGGGGACTGGTTTACCAATTGGAAGATTCGTTGGAAAATATGAAAAAAGCGTGGGCAAAAAGGAGGATGCATGACAAATGATAGAGTAGAATAAACGTAGAAGCGTGTAGAAATGTGAAATAGCGTCGGGAAGTACAAAAAAGCATGGGAAAAAGGGAGGGGCGTAGGAAAATACCAAAAAAGCGTGAGCGAAAAGGATAGGGTGTGAGAAAATATAAAACAGCAAGGAAAACAGGACGCGCGTAGGAAAAAAAGAAAACAGCGTAAGCAAATATGAAAAAAAACATAGAAAAATATTAAAAAGCGTGAGCAAATGTGAAAAAGCATGGAAAAATAGAAATATCGTCCGACTTCTTCCCATAACGCAAGTTTAATTATTTTCAAAGATCTCTAAAGGTATTTATTAGGGGGGCGGGGCTCGTGTACCAATTTTAGAGGGGGGGGGGCTTAAAATATTATGATGAGATGCCCCGGGCAGAAACCCTTATAGTTTCGATTCGGTGTCCGATTTTTCGCGGGAGGGGAAATGAAAAATGAAAAAATATGCAATGGAGTTCAAAAATGTGAAAAAAAGCGTGAGAAAATATAAAATAGCGTCGTAAAATAGGAAGGCGTTTGTGGAAAATTGAAAAGTCGAGGGGGAGGCGTGTCAAAATATAAAATAGCGTAGGAAAATAGGAAGGGGCGTGAAAAATATGAAAAGCGTTAGGAAAAAAGATGGGACATGCAAAAATCTGAAGTGGCGTGGAAAAATAGGAAGGGGCCAGGAAGAATATGAAAAAAGTAGGAAAGTATGAAATAGCGTGCGAAAATGAGAAAAAAGATGGGAAAATAGGAACAGGCGTGAAAAAATATTAAAAAAGCGTCAAAAAATATAAGGAAAGCCTGGGAAGATATATAGAAAAGCGTGAAAAGGAAAAAGGCGTGGGAAAATATGTAATAGCATGGTCAAATAGGAAAAAGCGGGGGAAAATAGGAAGGGGCGTGAACAACATGAAAAAGCCTGGAAAAAAGATATGACATATATAATAATCTGAAGTAACGTGGAAAAATAGGAAGGGACCTGGGCAAATACGAGAAAAGCATGGAAAAATATAATGAAGCGTAAGAAAAAAAGATGCAGCGTAAAAAATATAAAATAGCATGGGAAAATAGGAACGGGCGTGAGAAAATAAAAAAGACGTGTAGGAAAATAAAAAAAAGCGTAGGAAAATATTAAATAGCATTAGAAAATATGAAAAAGCATTGTAAAATAGGAAAGGGCGTGGGAAATGTATAAAAGCGTGGAAAAGTATAGAAAAGCATAGGAAAGAAGGAAGGGGCGTGAGAAGATATGAAATAGCGTCGGAAAATATAAAAAAGCGGGGGAAAAGGTAGAGGCGTTGAAAAATATAAAGTAGCGTAAGATAATATGAATAAGCGTGGGAAAAAGGAAGAAACATGAGAAAGTATAAAATAGTTTGAAAAAGTAGGAAGGGGTGCGGGAAAATATGGCCAGTTACTCCCAGTGGGACCCTGCGGTGGTTGTTAACCTTTAGTTTTTATATATATGCTGGTAAGGTCTGCCGGGCATTAAGATATTTTTTTTTTTTGTACAAATATACAAGAAAAATCTCTGTTTTCCTCGATTTTACGTCTATTTTTGCATTTTTTGGAAAAACACGAGCTAACTTGGGTATTTGGACCCCGGATTCGGAATCAGCGACCCCGAAAACATATAGATATGCCGGTGTAGTCCGCCGGGTGGACCACTTTTTCTTGTGTACCGGTATTATTGATCCGACTACTGAACGTGCTTCAATTATATTTTATTGGAATATAAAGATGTGTGATTTTATTATAACCCTCTGCGTTAGTCCTTACTGGCCCACTCTACTGGAGCTATCGGGCAAGCTAGTGTGATGAATTAAATTAAAATAAACACAGCAATTCTCTGGCTCATTCTGATTCCTTATTATATTAAAAATAAACATCTAATTAATGAAATAAAAATAATCGGGAAAAAGCAGGTTACAATATATATATAATATTTCTTGCTTAGCATACTTGCTCTTTTCCATAAGAAAGGCGGAAATAATTCTCGGTAAAAAATGAATAATGTTCAAACAATTATAGTAAAAGGCGTAAATTAATGAATTATTAATGAATGAACATTAATTCTTTAAATAATTGCCAAACTGTATTCCTCAATAAATATTACTCTGAACATTTATCAACTGTACCATTAGTTTCATAAAATAGTGACTTTAAGATTTATAGGGGGAAAACATCGTTTGGACAAATTTTTTATTTTTTATAATTGGAAACGATCTTCCACACAAAATATAATTCTCAGGATTTATTGACTACGCTATTGATTCCAGAAAAATGTAACCTTTAAAGATTTCCATGAAGAAAAATTCTTTAGACAAATGAAAATTGTTCCAATAATTGCCAAATATCGTTAAAAAAGATTACTCTCAGCGTTCGTTAAATGTATCATTAATTTCAGAAAAAAAAATAACTTGTCACGATTACCGCAGAAAACATTATTTGAGCAAATGCGGAAAGTTTGAATAGTCACCAGATATTTCAGGTTAGAAATATTATTCTTAAAATTCATCACCTGTATCATTCATCCCGCAAAATAATACCTATTCACAAGTTAAAGGCGAAACAGTAATTGCTCAAACAAATAATTATTTATTAAACAATTTAAAATCAATTATACAATACTTAAAAAGTTGGAAAAGTTTAAAAAAATGCTGTGTTTAGCATGAATATTACATAAAACTCCTATTATTTCGGAGAATTTTTTTAGTACGGGTTAATGTTGACCAATTGAAAAAAAATTTCTTCTTACGAACAACGAACAAATTAGGGAGTTTGATCACCAAAAATCAAAATTCCAATTTTTGTAGGTATAAATTTGGACCTTTTTAATTCCTAAGTTATTAATTATAAAAATAAATTAGAAATTAATCGTACCGAAAATGTTTTAGTGTGAAAAGATTAGACAAAAACTGTGTCAAATCATGTGTTATTATTACCAGACCTAAATTATGAAAGTAATTAGTTCTTCATATAAGAAAGGACATACGTCTTCAAATATTCTAGTAACTCGTGAGTAATTAAGAATCCAAAATATTTACCCAATGACGTATTTACTAATCGTGTATTGAACCTAACTTTTGTCTCTTGGCCTTCACAAGATTTGAGATAGGAAATCTCGTCTGGGTAAAGCTTATATTCAGAAAAGAGATTTTCCTTTCGAGAACATTACAGAGTGGTTTTCGACAATGCATCAGTGTTCATGATGCAATTTTATTAATAAGAAAAAACCAACACAATTAGGGTTCTGATTAAATATTCACATTTTACCATTTTTTTTTCATAAGCTTCCATTGTACAGCGTCCAATGTAAATGCATAGTTTTATTTGCCCGGAGGGCAAAACAGTTTCCACGACAGTATTATGTTATCTCAATAATCTTCAAGGACATTCCAAATAATTAGAGGTAAGTTTTACTAGTATCAATTGTTCTAAGATTAATTTATCAATGAATATCAACAAATTCAAATTATATGAATATAAAAGATAATTTGAAGCTGAACACATTTATTAAAATAATTTTTTTTACTTCAATCCCCGAGTGCTTATCCACGAAAACAGAGAATTTATTAGTGTAAGGTATAATGCTAAATAGTTTCTTCAGCTAAAAAAATGTCAAGACTAGTTATTGTCTCATCATTATCCTATATTTCTGAAACTAATCAAGTAATCATTTTTATTTTGTACTGTAATGTAATGTTAAAGTACATAAGGAATTATACCTTTTCTGTGAAAGTAATAAAGTAAAAGAAAAAATCTACCCGCCGTGCGGGCACATTCTCATCGCGCGCGGCTCGCTTCGCTCGCAAGTTTGAGCGCTCCTAGGGCGCGTGACCATTGGTTCTCGCGCTTCGCGCTCGATGATGTGTTTACCACGCGCTGCGCGCTCGGTCTTTGTATTTCCCCACATTTGCGCCCAGGCCTTTTAAAATTAAAGGTCAAATCATCGACAACTGTAATTTGGTAATTGTGACTTCTCTTTTGTTAAAACTCCTTTGGCTTTAACGAACACATTCTCATCACGTATATCTCGTGCTTCGCACTCGATTTTGTCTAAAATCTGAAATTTTCTACACTATGTTCAACACTATTATATCAAATATATATCATATTTATTTCTGTATCTCAAGCTGCTGAGAATTCGATCACGAATATAGTTCGTTTCTCGAAGTCTTGGAGAACAATGTCAGGCCTCGAGTGTGCAACGGATCGTAAGCGGATAATTCGTGGCATTTGGTAACATAACTTTTTATTTTCCTCATTTATTTTATCATAAATATAAAACTCCGATTTTTGAAATATGATAAATGACCACAACTTCCTCACTTATCAATAAGATTTACTAATATCATAGGTCAATCGATTCGTCTCAAATCAGCGGATATTTTCTATTCTTACATCAACTTTGAATTATGTTAATGAAAAAAATGTTATTATAAAAACCATATATTTAAAATATTATGAAGTGCTGAAAAAAGGTAATAAATATTTTTTTAAATCCTTCAGTCAGTTGGAGATATTGGTGGTGACAATGAGTCCTCTAAATTTCATCAGTTTATCTGCAACCATCCTTAGGTCAGTTACACCAGCCTCCCTTCCCCCCTTCTAATTTTCGTGTTTCGAGAAAAATTTCGCGCTACGAAACTCTAGGAGTTATAGCAGGTGTTACGAGGGGGGTGCACGCCACATAGATAACCTAGTTATCAGTGATCAAAATCGGGGAGGGGCTGGCGCGATTTTTCTAAAATATTAACATGTTTTCAAATTCATCATAGCTATCCTTCATAACTTCAAATGCGCCACCAATACAAAAATTTGCGCTAGCTTATCAACAAAGATAGTATTTTATGGAAGGGGGGGAGGGCAGTCTGACGCATGTTTAAATCTTCGACAGTGATATGAAATTAAAAATTACGGATATGGAATCATTCGTCTTCAAATGCGCTCATGCGCCACACAAATTTTTGCCAACTTTAAAAAGTGTCCACGATGCGAAGGTTTTCACACTTCACAAAGCGATGACCAAGTGATGACCAACGAAATAAATAGTTGGTTATCGCCAGTGATGAAGGACCATTCGTATAGGATTTCAAATGCGCTCATATGCGCCATAAAAATTTTCTGAATTTCTCGAAAATTTCCCAAGGTATGGAGGTCATGAAATTTTGCAAAGTGATGACCAACAAAATGAAAAGTTCTTAAGCCACAGTGATGAAGGGCGTCTCGTGTTGAGTTTCAAATGAAGTGCGTTCCGCTAGGACCTCCACAACGGAATTTGAATATTTCCTTTATGCCATAATTTTGTGCTGTTTTGGGAACCGATGCATATTTTTGGGCTCTTTTAGTTTTCTCAAAAAATCGACTTTTGGGTGAAGCTGCTGGCAGCCAGAAACTCCACTACATAAAATTTGAAAAATTAAAAAATTCAACAGCGCTAGAATTTTAGTTTTTGTTTTGTTTGGGATCTCTCAAAGTGCAAAAATTAATTTTTGAAAAACTGCCCCTGTCTCCCAAAAATCAACCTAAAAATAACTCTACGCATCCAGCCTAAATTGTAAGCATATCAGAATTTCGGGCAATTTTTGGACTCTCCAAAACGCTCCAAAATTATTATAATAAATCAACCCTGTCCATTTAAACAAAATGTGAAGAAAAAAGTATGGAATAAGTACGAGAAAATATTTAACGTAGGCCTAAGCTAGTTTTGAGCTCACTAAAAATAACAAATTAAATTGTCCGAAAACAACCCATAACACCAACACCTGCGCCTAATTACGAATATAGATATCAAACAAAAGCAAAAATAATATATATAAATCAAAAGTCAATGATTTTGCGGGGTTCACGAAACACTGCCAAAAAATCTTTAAATGAAAAAAATAATTATTGAAAAGAATCACCCCAGACAACTTTCCAAGACTTTAGTCAATATATCTATCTCCATAGTAATATTCCACATCCCCTATGAAATATTCTTATCACATTTAACGAACCAAGTCTCAGCTGCCTTCGACTAAAACCCCTAACAAAATTTCAAATAAAAAATACATACCTGAGACAACTTTTCAAGATTCTATTTGATATATATATAACTCCATCGTGATATTACACAGGCCCTAGGAACTACCCTTATCACATTTACCGAACCAAGTCTAAGCTGCCCACAACTAAAACCACCAAAAAAATGTAAACAAAAAATAATCCCCGCATGCAACTTTTTAATAACCTAGTCAATATATCCATTCCACAGTAATATTCGATGACACCTAGGAACTACCCCTATCTAATTGAACAAGTCCCGTCTCAGCTGCCTTCAACTAAAGCCGCAAAGAATTTTAAATAAAAAATAGTCATTACAAGCAACTTTTCAAAACTCTGGTTAATATATCTGTCTCCATGGTGATATTCCACGACCCCTAGGAACTACCCCTATTACAATTAACGAACCAAGTCTCAGTTCCCTTGAACTAAAACCGCTATAAAGTTTCAAATAAAAAAGACTTACTTCGGACAATTTTTCAAGACTCTAGTTAATATATCTATCGACACAATAATATTTCACGAACCCATTTAACACATTTAATGAACCCTGTATCAGCTGCCTTTATCTGAAACCGCCAAAAAAATTAAAAATTGACAATGATCACCACAGACAACTTTCCAAGGCACCAGTTGATATACCTGTCTCCACGGCAAAATTGCACAACCACTAGAAACTACCCCTATCGGATTTAACGAACCAACTCTCAGCTGAATTTAACAAAAATTTTGTTTAGTTAATACTTTGTTGATAAGAAATGTTTGCACATTAGTAGCATTGATCGTAAAATTTCTGAAGGTTTCATGGTAACGAAAGGTTGCACAGTCCCGAGCAGGTGTTACTATACTGATGTGCGGGAATTTACTATTCAAAATCACCTACAGCCTACAATTCTTGACCGATTTCTAGTTTTTTTGTTTAGAACTGATCACCAATAGTTGTATAAGAGCGTCCACGGATTAGATTTGTTAAATTTCATCATTTTTTATTTTTATATAAATAAACAAAGAGCGAAAATGAGACATTTTTTAACTATTGTTTTTATCTTTGAATAAATAACTTAATTAATCCCAATCTCGATGAGAATGAATATCGGAGTATCTAAATAATATAAATAATTAAGAGAATATCGAATCTAATTGTTATACACAAATTATATTAACAAAATATCAACATCGTGGAAATTTTGCTTGCAAAGTATATGCGTATGTTGAAATTGTTTGATTTCATCAACACGACAGGATCATATTTGGTCATTAAAATATGTTGCCTGGTATAACTTGTTTATAAAATAAACAACTTATATAAACAAATGCATAGTTTAGGCATTTATTGAAAGAAAGTAATCGTTTTTCTTTATTAGTACCTTCAAATTACAGTAGTGGTAATTTTTAGTGATAAAGATTGGTCATTCGATATAATTTGTTTATTTTATAAACGAATTTTAAAAACAAATGCATATTCTGTCCATTTATCGACAGAAAGTAATAGTTTTTCATTCTGATCGTTTTCAAATTATATAAGCGATGAGGTTTAGTGGTGAAGACTTCTTGTTCGATATTATTTGTTAATTTTATAAATCAATTTTATATAAATAATGCTTAGTTTGGATATTTACAAAAAGTTGGGTAAAAGAATACTTAAAACCATCAATTTGTCATATCTTCACAAAAATTGGATGGATTTTAGTAACGTTAATAGTAATTTCCCGTCCGCCATTTTGTGTGAAAAAATTTTGAGTCGATAATTTAAATAAGTCACTCAAAACCCGTAAAATTACAGATTTACACGAGATTCATATGGATTTTAGTAACGTAAATAGTTACTTCCGGTCTGCCATTTTGTTTTTTTTAAATATTTTGAGTCGATATTTTGAATGAGTTACTTCAAAACCGTAAATCTACCGATTTACACAAAAGTCGCATGCATTTCAGTAACGCAAATAGTCACTTTCGGTCTGCTGTTTTTTTTTTTTTTTTAATTTCGATTCGAGATTTGAAATCAGCAAGTTCAAAAACTTAAGAATCACCTTCCAATTTTCAGATACACGCATTTGTCTAGTTTTTCCGATTTCTCATGTAATCTAGCCCACTGTGTGGCACTAAATTCGTCGTTGGACGAATGGTGCGTGGTGGCGACGCATTGTTGACACTGCTTCTGCGCTTAAAAAAACTGCGTGGGCCAGCAGTTCTAGGAAGAACTAAATCAGTCAGCCTTATATTGGAGTGTTTGTGTACTTGAAGTAGTGTTATTTGAAATATAAATAAACTTTTATCATGCAAGTAATACCCAGTATTCAATTACATAACCTCAAAGTGAATGATAAATTTATGTTTCTGAATTCAAAACAATTCAAATTCAACCTTTATGTAATTCAATATTGTGGATGAAATTATTCAGTTGATAATTAATTAAACAGTTCACAGCATGAAAACCCTCAAACAATTATTTTCATCGAAACAATCACATTATTTTTACATGTTGTTTGTTTTTAATTTGAACTTTCATTTTTGTATATTTTGATATATTAATAAGCTCCGAAAATATTCCATAAAATTCAAGTTCTAACAGAATCAATAATAATTGATCAATCATTTCAAAACATAAGAAGCATTACACAAATGTTTTCATTGAAATATTCAATTAATTTTTAATTTATATTTTGAAATTTTCTATTGCATTAATTAAAATTTAAATTATTATTAACCTTTTACATGAATTTTATAAAAAATCAAAATATGTGTACATAATATTTTGAAAATTGAATACATAAAGTCATTTCAGATCATCGCAAACATTAAAAAAAATTATATAATTATGATGAAGATATTTTAAAAAATGTTATGAAAATTATAGCCAATATTCAATTACATAACCTTGAAGTGAGTAATCAATTTATATTACTTGCTTAAAGAATACTAAACTTCAATCTTTATGTAATTCGATATTATATGAAAAAAATTATTCAGCTAATACTTAATTAATCAGCTTACAACATGAAATGCATGACAAAATTATTTTCATTGAAACTTTCAAATAATTTTAACTTTATAAATATTTCTCTTCAATTTGGCCGTTTCTTTTATTAAATTTTTATTTTTTTTTTAAATCTTTTAACTAATTCCGCAAAATGCAATTTTAAACAGAATCAGTTTATGTGACTGAATTGAAAATAATTCAAATTCAATCTTTATGTAATTCAATTTTTTGAAAAAAAAATAATCAATCAATAGTTCGTAATAGTTAATTCATCATTTCATGAAATAAAAATCTATCAACAACATTATTTGCATTTAAACATCCAAATAATTTTCATCTTATATTATTCAGAAAATTTAAATTATTAATAATATTTTAAACTAATTCCATAAAAACTTGAAACATATTCACATATAATGTTGAAGATTGAATTTAGATGATTATCTCACAACATCGTAAACATTTTGAAAATTATGAAATTGGAATAGATGTATTTTAAATATAAATACACTTTTATTATACAAATCATATCCAATATTCAATTACATAACGATTCCTACTATACCAAGAGCAATATTAGTTTTCACTATTGTTCGCTTTAGTTTTGCTATTTCTTCCTGAAGAGCCGATATCACTGAATTTGTTATTTCTGCTGTCACTTTGGCGAATTCATAAAGTATTGGCCTGCAATATATTGTTGAAGATGGTTTAGGATTTTGCCACACCACTGTATGTTCCGGATCCTCTAAAAATAGTTGAAGTGGTACCATTGAAACAGTAAAAATACTCTCATCAACCATATCTGGGTCAATTTTTTTTTTTTGTATGTGCCTTGACTTGAAGAATCATCACAATCATATTTTGTAATAAATCTCATATTATAAGGTTGCTTCTGAAAAGGAAGAGAAAGAGTATGGTCTTTAAATAACCTGTGTAACGTATGATCCAATAATGATTGTAAATTGAGTTCAAATCCCCCTTGACTTTCATCAAACTTGGATAGCATTCTGCTTTTGCTACATCTTTATATGATGGATAAATGTTAGCAGTCATTAGTATTGTCACACTCGGCTGAAGATGACTTTGAATCTATGATCTTTGATATTTTCCTTCTATTAGATACTGCCAGTGAGCGTAAAAAAGCTTCTCGAATTTCGCTTTCAGTGTATGCTTCTTTTATTTTTATTGTTTTCGTGGAAGTGGAACATTCTGTAAAATCACTAGAGTTGCCTTCCACGTTTTTCATTGTCCTCAGCATTAAATTCCACAATAAAATTTGTGTTCAATCAAACTGCGAACTTTTTCCCGAAGCAGGATTGAATATATTTTTCATTGTTTGCTTTTCCATTGTTGCTTAAAATAAGGCATAAAATTTGCATTCAACTTATTTGTAACGATTTTCACTCATTCAGTATTTAAATCATATTCGCTTTGCAACTATTGCGCTAAATCTTGCACACCTCTGCTGTTGTCAGCAATTAAAAAATTTAATAGGGTGCTCTTCAGAACATCAAGAGTATCCATTTTGATTTATTCGACAATAATTTATTTCATAAATAATACATTTCAAAAAGTAGATTCTAGTAACCAAAAACTAATCAACGTACATGTGTACCTGGGTATTGGTAATGTTCAGTATATTACACGAATTCAAGAATCAAACAAGTGAATAACTGAAAACAAATGAAAACGAAAAAATATTATACTCATAAGGCGAAGAACCAAAAGATACAATCGTAGCCGCTCAAAAAAGAAATTAAACAATGCAGCACCAGCAGCATACTTATTCCACAACAAAATGGTTTCTGTTGTGAACCGGTTTATATGATCTGTCATCTAGCGGTGATTGTTCGAACCTTTAGAAACAAGTGAAAACGAAATTAGCGATTTTCACTTATTCACAGCTAACTTCAGTCCATCGAAGTTCAAGCTGACAAGAAAGCTTTTTTAAATAAATGAAAATTTCGTGATATATTTGAAATTAAATAATAAGAATGTAGAATAACAATTGCTTATTGTTAATTTTATATAGAAATATTGACTGCAAATCTCTCTCACAAAAATGTAGAGCAGTTCTAGTGCAAAAAAATTATTTTCCACCCCAGAGTGCTGAGGCTTTATACTCATTTATTAACTTTTTGTTTACAAGATTAACAATTGTTGCATTTTAACAAATATAATTGAATCTATGTTATTTTCAAGAATATCTGCATCAATACTGAAGCGTTGGAAACGGTTCAGGCGGCCCTGACTGTTTATGTTTCGATACTCCCGATTTAGGAACAGGTTTATTTGCAGGTGACCCCCGACACTGTTCCTAAACCGAGAGTCGGGTGTATTTGAATTTTGACGTCAATTTAAAAACAAAATTCTACATTTTTTTAACAAATTCATATGTGACCACAAGGAATTTATCGAATTGCTATCAGTGGTGTCTCTTCCGGACAAATTTTCAAAAAAATTTTGAGTTTCTGCATCATTAAGTTCCGATATTTTTTCACTCAATATTTCGCTACAATTCCTAATTATCTCTTCAACAATTTCTTTCACATCTACCTCCACATTATCGTCATCAAATGTCATCGATTTTCTATCATGATCTAATTTTTCTGAAGAATTGTCTTGTCCTAAATTTTCGGAAACGTTTTCCAAAGTTTGGTTTTGAGTATTTTGCGAATTGTGAGTCAGTTTTTTTCGGTTTTGAATCCAGAAAAAAACTGCATTTTTCTTCAGGAGATTCAGATAAATTGGATTCTTTTATTCTTTCATTTTTCTTGGCCAATTTTTTTTGCACCCTTGGAGAATTCTTGAGTTCATCACTTCCACCTCCGATGCGATAAACAGAGCTCAACGAGCTCTTAAGATTGCTCGAGCACTCTTCTTGTGAAGATTCATGATATTCGTTCCAACAAAATTTTTCTGATCGGCTCTTCAAGTTCTCTATAAGGAAGATTTCATTCTTCAGATTAATTTTTATTGAAAAAAAAATTTTTATAGTGAAATTAGGGTATTGAATAAAAAATCTATGCATCCATTTAAAATCAGGCAGGTTCTATATTTCATTTGTTTTTTCAAACAAAAAGATTTTTGAACATTTCAGTTTTTCAAAATTAAAATTTCAACAAAAAAGTTAAATTTTACTGATTTTTCATTATTTTCAATTTATTCTACATATTTCTTTAAAATTTATATGTAACATCTTGCTAAATAAAGCGTAATTCAGAAAAAAGAATTCTTCCTCTGATCTCTCTAGTAGCTCAGTGGTTAGAGCACCTGACCGGAAATCAGTTGACCGAAAGTATTTTCATCCGGATTCCTCTCAATCCCAGATACGAGTTACAGTCGGCCTTCTCCATACTTTGGACCATTGAAGGGTCCGCACTCAGGACTAACTGGGTTAGCCTGGTGTATTTTGTTCGCATTCATGATGGTCCACTTCTCCACTTTTAATGTATGGATTTGGACTGCGTACCTATTTGAAGATGGATGATGGTTCCTCGAAAGTTCTAGGCTCTTTGCTAATGAATAAAGAGCACAGGGAAGGGTCAATTTATCTTATGACATCTCGTTGTCACAAATCCTTTCATCCTATCAAACTGCAGACTCCACTGAATGTCTCCCTTTCTCTGATGGCGACGGGCTTAGAGAATCAAATGGCAGGTATGCTAAGAAAATCACCATGGGTTGATTTTTCCTCCTCTTTGGATTCTGATTTTTATATCTACCAGGCCTTTAGTACAGAACCTAGGTAAGCAAATATATTCGAAATACCTTCTGATGTAAATCACTGTCGTAAGGTTTTCATCAGTTCTATTGTAGATTATGAAACCTTATTTCTGGCTTGCGACCATCATTTCTGCCTTATTAGATCAATGTTCTGGAATCAGAGCAAAAGCCGTCTGTTGCACTGTCATACGTCTGCCTAAGCTAGCGGTAGCAGATTTACAGTGATAAAGATTAATTTGTATCAACTTCAAATCCGAGGATTTCACGCTGTCCATTTAAGAATCAGCGTTATCCATCAGACTGCCCACCTTTTGAGGATGGATGATGGTTCCTCAGAAGTTCTAGGTATCAATATCATCAACTTGGCAGGCTTGGGAAGGTGTCCTAGACATCTCATCTAAGCAGTTGACGTTAAGTAAGTTGTTATTAGGTCAGCAGTCCTCAAAACTCGAGATAATGTCACTGGGCTTAACCCCTGAGATTGCAGTCTCGAGGGCTGCCTCAATAGCCATTGCTTGTTCTGAGTTGAGCTTTTCTTGCGGAAATCCCTCAGGTACGATAGCTAATTCAATTGACTTTGAAGGTCGAAGATGTATGAGTCACCTGGAACAACAACCCTGTCGCTTTAAGCCTCTTTGTCTTGAATAGGAGTGCTGCCATCAGAACGTGACCAGTTTGGGATCCCTGGTTAAGGGGTTGTTGCGCCTTGTAACAGAAGTAGCTGGCGCTTGGACCTCCTTCTGATAGCCGTACTATACTACCTCCTAACGCCTTTTTTGCAAACAGCAACCTCAGTAACTTTAGCCTCGTTTATGGGGCTAATTAAAGTCCCATTTCCAACCATACGTCTTAAAGTGCTAGGAAAAATACAGGCTTCTTGTTGGTTTAAAGGTGATCTAACCCCATCATTAGTTTCGATCTTCTCGAGAGAACAGGTGTTTATACAAGATGTAATTGAAGAATCTTCTTCATCTGTTTGTTGTTGTTAGTTGTGTCTACGGGGTTCGTGTTGTTTTCACGTTTTGTTAGGGAACTGAAGTATCCGTCCCCACAGAGCCCTGATTTTGTCGATGATGCAATTCACACTGAAAGGTTGCTTGGTATCCCAAGACACTGTATGTGTCATTATAGCCTGTTAACATTTAGCATTTGACACGGTAGTTAACGTCTTGGCTTAGAAAGCTTTTTTACGAGTCGAGAATCGCCTGACATTCGCTGCTTGCAAGTAAACCTACGGAACTGTCACTTGCTGATTTTGATGAAACTTTGTAAATTTTTAGAGCCAGGTAAAATAATCGACACGCATTTCCTTCATATCTGCGAAGACACAAATTTAAGGGTAGAAACTACCTCCTGTACATGAGATATGGATTCTTCCAAAAGGTGAGATGCTTCTAGGGGTCTTTTTAGTTCACTGAATCCTAATCTGAGATTGGGATTAAAAAACTCAAAGTGGAAGCTCCAATATGGCGTATTTGTATTGCACATGGGGGGTGATTTTCATGTTTGAACTAGAATCAGTCAAGTGATTCAAAAGGTTAAATACTTCTGAACATATTATATCATTGATATCGGTGGATTCTCATCTCGTTCAATGCTGAACCCAGGAATAACCAATGAGGAGGTAAAGTGTATCTATTCTCATTTTTTAAACATTTTTATTCATTTTTATTGTCATTGTTTTATTTTTCATTTTTAGACTTTTTTTTTTTTTTAATATTTATTTTCAAATTTTCTCATTTACACGCAGTAACTTCTGCAAAAGTGATAGTCGTTAAAGTATTGTGTCATGCATGTAGATTTCATGCACCATGCACACCATATCATGAAAGTTTTTCTCTACAAGCGGTACATTGGCGCACAATTCTTGAGGCAGTGATCCAAGGGATTTTCAAACTCAAGTGGTCTATATCGTGAGTAGCCACTTCTGAATTGGACGGTGGTGTTTTTCTATTACTTTTGTTTATTGTTTTACATGGAAAAGATGAAAGATTCGGGCATCGAATGCAGAAAAATCCATTCAAGCCAGACGATGTACTTTTTCTAGCTTTCAAATTAGGTAAGCCTCCGACCTAGTGAGAACATGGTTTCAAAAAGTATTTTTACATCATCCAGCAAAAAGAGTGTTCTTCCGTTAGATACGTGAACTGGTCAAAATCCAAGAAGAAAATTGAAACAATCGTGTACTCAAGAGAATAATTAAGAATTCACAGTATTCCCCCAGGTACGGCAGGTAAGATTCAATCCCTGGACGTGTTCTTCTTCAGGTCTTGGAAAAATTTAATCTCAAAGTTTTTATTTTCGCATGCCAGGACGGTGTCATTTCCACCTTAGCATACCGTAACCGCATTTTATGTCAAGAAGTTCCAAGCAATAGGTGCAGAGCATGTCATACATACGTTGAGTACCTAGAATACATACTATCGGGGTGTCCCACCCACGCAGGAGCAACGTATATCTACAGATACAATGCGGCCCTATGAGTGCTTTATTACCATCTTTGTCGCTCTTACGGTGTTTGCAGCGAACCTGACCTGCCGAACGATCCAAGGGAGATAGAGTCAATTGTCCAAAACCAGAAGTGCCAAATTTTCTGGAACTACGATATTTGGACAGCAGTCTCCATTGCACACTCGAGGCCTGACAACGACTGTACCCAAAATATTAGGTACGAGTAATTGTCCTTGTGATAGGTGCTCTCGGAGGTGCGAAATTATCACTGGTTCGTAACCTCAAAGGCATACCCGCATGCCAAAAATATGCCAAGGCACTGGCGAGATGGATGCAGAAGGCTGTCATCCTTGGGTCGCTTTGTTTCCTCAAAACACACTAGGGTTTCGCCGGCCTGTCGTTGTGATTTCGCCGATGTCATTTTTAGATGGCAGTTGCTCCCAGTGGGACCTTGCGGTGGTTGTTAACTTTAAGTTTTCAATTATATATATATTTTAGGAAAATATTTGGAAGAATTTCAAAAGATTCCAAGGCTATTGTTATCCATTTCAATAATTTGAAGGCATTTTGAAGGACTGGGTATATTTTAGGGCATTTGAAAAGAATCTGAGGTATTTGAAAGAGATGTCAATAATTTCAATGAATGTCAAAAGATTTTAAAGAGTTTGAAATAATTGAGGTTATTTAAACAGATTTCAAGGAATTTTCAACTTATTTTAGTAATTTAATTGATTCAAAAGGATTTGAAATATTTGAGAGTATCCTAAAATATTACAAGGTATTTTTAGAACCCTTAACAAGTTTTGAGTTATTTAAAAATATTTGAAATAAATCTTCAGGAAATTTTAAAAGATTGCAAGGAATTTTCAAGAGTTCTAAAAAGTTTAAAGTAATTTTGAAGAACTGGAAACATTTTAGGGAATTGTGAAGGTATTTGTTTCAACAATTTCAAGAGATTTTAAAGGATTAGGAGAGTTTTAGATAATTTCAAAAAATCCAAGACATTTTCAGAAGATTTACATAATTTAAAGGAGGTTAAAAATTTGTTAGAGAATTTGAAAACTTTAAGAGTATTGCCAAATATTCCAAAGAATTTTCAGTTGCTTTCAGTAATTTAATTGATTTCAGAAAATCTGAAATATTTTAGAGTATTTGAAACATTTTCACGGCATTTTCGAAAGTTTTACAATATTTTAAGGAATTAAAAAAAAATGTAAGAGTTTGAAACCTTTTAGAGTATTTTAAAAGATTCTAAATAATTTTCAATTGGTTTCAGTAATTTAACTGATATCAGAGGATTTTAAAAGAATCTGAGTCATTTTCGGAAGCCTTGAAAAGTTCTAAGTGATTTTAAAGATTTTCAAGAACTTAAAAGAATTTAGCAAATTTTTAACGATTCGAAGGAATTTTTTATTTATTTCAATAATTTGAAGAAATTTCAAAGGATTGAAAATAATATAGAGTGTTTTAGAAGTATCTAAGGTTTTTTCAAGATATTTAAATAATTTTGATGAATTTCAAAAGATTTTGAAGTATTTGACATTTTTTAGGGTATTTTAACATATTCTAAGGAATTTTCAATTGATTTCAGTAATTTAATTGGATTTTATAAGATTTAAAGAATATCGAGTGATTTTAAAAGATTTGAACTGAATATATGTTTGAGGAAAATATTTTAGAGAATTGCATAAGATTCTAAGGAATTCTTTTTATTTCAATAATTTGAAGAAATTTTAAAGGATTGGACATATTGCAATGTATTTCAAAAGAATACAAGGCATTTTGAAGAGATGTCAATAATTTCAAGGAGTCAAAAAAAATGGTAAAGAGCTTAACGTATTTCCGGGAATTTTGAAGTATTTCAAGGAATTTTGTATTTATTTAAATAATTTGAAGACATTTTTAGAGATTAAGAATATCTTACGGAATTTAAAAAAAAATAGAGGATTTGAAAACTTTTTAGAGTTTTCTTTAAGATTCCAAGGAATTTTTAATTAATTTCAGTAATTCATTTCGGAGGATTTTAATTATTTTGGAGTATTCAAAAACTTTCGAGGCATTTAAACAAAAATTTCAGGTTTCAAGAAATTTAAAAAAAGTTTTAAGGATTTGACAACTTTTGAAGTATGCTCAAAGATTTCAAGGAGTTTTCAATTGATTTCGGTAATTTAATTGATTTCAGAAGATTTGAAATATTTTTGAGTATTTGAGAAGATTCCAAGGCATTTTCGAAAACTTCAAAAGATTTCAACTTTCAAGTAATTTAAAAATATTTCAAATCAATATGTAAGGAATTTGAAAAGACTCCAAAGCAAGACAATTTCGAAAGCTTGAAAAAATTTCAAGTGATTTTTAAAGTATCGAAGCATTTTTACATTCTCATCTCCATGAGAAGGTATTGGTTTTATGTGAAAAATGACTTTCGCGGATTCAATCCAATGTCGACGTTTCGAGACCCCCTGAGTCAGAAAAAAACGGTTTTTACGAAGGTGTATGTCTGTCTGTCCGTCTGTCTGTCTGTCTGTAGTCTGTAGTATCGTGTAGGCACGATAACTTTCGAAAGATTGATCACCATTGTATGCATAATTTCCACTAAAAGTATAAAATACCTTCGTATATAAGCACTAAATATATATTTGAAGATTATTTACCCTCATATACTTAATTACAAGCAACCGTACATCTAACACTATATTTTTTTCGTCTCATCGACAGAGGATCCAGTATTCGGCTCGGTGCTGCCACCTACGATTAGTTTCGCACAATGAACCTCATTGGAATTTTCTGCTTACCTGTTTTTTTTTTATTCGAGTTGGAATTTTTGGTTCAGTTTATTTGAACTTTTAAAACTCATAACGCAATTTATGTAAAAATTTTATGATTTCTGATTTAAAGTGCTGTAGTTTCTAAACTTATTTAGGTATTATACTTTTTCTTTTTGATGCAAGTAGTTCCTTCCATTCTCTTTCAAAATTTACAGCAAAATTGAGAAAATTCCTAAAACTGACAAAATGGCGGTGGGTTTTCTGAAAATTTTGAGACTCAATTTTCTCGAAAAGGTCAGCGTTTTTTTCTTGATTTTTTTCAGGTTGGTAATATTATGGTGAATATATCTCATGAGAGTTTATCTTGTGCCCGCGACTTGGGGAGGAGAAACAATTTTTTTTTTGTTAGTGAAAAAAGAATATTCACATTTTGTGCAAAAACAAGACGAGATACGAAAAAATTCAAACAAGCAAAGTTATTCTTCTCAAAATGTTCTAAACAAAAGTCTCTTAGCACTTTTCTCTATCTTGCGTTTCTTTCGAGATTTTCGCCGAAATAAGAATAAATTCGGCTATAACTGTATTTTTCTCATAAAAATAGAATATTAGTCTGTCATTAATAAGTAAGAAGGGTATAAATCGAAAAGTTAAACAAATTTTATACAAATTCAAAATATTTTCTGATAATCAAAATTTAATATTTTCATAAAATACCTCTAATTACCGGAAATTTTTAATTACTCTTCCATAGAAATATTTCGCCAAACGTGCTTAGCTGTTTGTGCCTTAAAATAATTTATTCAACCATTTTCTGTCTTTTCAAGTTTCTATATGTGACTTCAAAATCACCACAATAGCTGATGTTTTTTTCCATTCCTGAATTTTCTTCTTACGAAATTTGTATAGATCTTCGAACTAAATTACTTATAATTTAATCGCATTACTGTACTTTCCAGCTTCGCTGACAAAGGTTTCTTCATCGTTAATTCTTTCTATATGTGATTTCCTCAAATTTTGAGATATTGCAAAATGCTTAACGATACCACCGATGCCATCACAAGTGCCTTTTCTGTGTCGTGTAGCTGAAAAAATGCACTTTCGTTTTTATGATGATCGTTCAAATTAAAAAAATTGGTAGCGATTTTTGAAATGCACTGGAGCTCCATTAGAAATGAAAGTCATTTCATCGATAAGGTCAAAATCAGGAAGTTCAGCCTTCAAATATTCAAAAATTAGATTTGCTGCAAGCAAAGCATCAGTAGATTTATGTTTTGTGTCATCGCATACAACTGTGAAACTTCTAACTTCCTTATCGCGGTAATATACGGCCGTAAAGATAGACACTTGATCAAATTTCCAGTAAGTACTTTGAATTTCTCGTTTGTTGATTTTTTTCCAACTTTCCGTGAAATAAAAATGTACAATAAACATTTTCAAATTCCATTTCGCTTCTTCCTTTTCATTTTTGATTTCTGTTCCTTATATTTCCTTTACGCGCATGTGAGAATTCGCTTTCATCGTCCACGTAATCAATTCAACAAAAGATGCAGAAACTGTGATTCTCTTCTCTAACTCTGCATTATTCCAAATAGCGAAAGTTATTTCTTCAGCTGCTCTCACATTTTTTCAACCTAGTGACTGAAATTTTATACCATCAGCCCCTGGACATTTACTGCAACCTTGAAAATACTTGATTTTGCTATATTTGAAGGAACATGAAACATAGATGCGAAGCGATAATAGCAATGTTTGCAAACATGATCTTATCCTTGAATGATCTTTTCGGGCATGAGTTGTAGCAATAGAGCTAATTCTTTTAACTGTACGAATCTATGCTGATGGGTGCTATATATTACCTGTTTGTCTTGTGTTTGAATGATCTTTTCCGGAATGATTTGTAGCAATACAGCTAATTCTTTTAACTGCACGAATCTATATTTATGTGTGCTGTATATTACTTTTTTATGCATGTCCTTCAAATCAGGACATTTCTTTCTCTTCCAAGAAAAATTTTTGTTCTCCCATATTCATTTTGAACGGTTATATTAATTTCTTAGCTTCTTGAGTAATACCTCGATAAAACGAAAATCATGTACGAAATGCACGATTGATTTCTGAAATAATGTTCTCTAGTTAGTATATTAAAAAAAACTTAAATTATATTAAAATGTTTATGCTATATCTAAAAATCTGTAGATATTAAGGCCATGTGACGAGTGGGACACGTGACCGGCTTCCTACCTTACCGACACTTTTTTTTTTATCTGTACACTTATTTTCATGCGAATAGCCACATCGAGGTCAAAATTTGGGATAATGAATAAGAAGTACTAAGAAACGCGGCTCTGGTCCTACATTTTTATAATGATGAAAAAAGCAAAAAAAAATTATTTACAAAATAAACTTTTTTCATAATTACAAAAATTTAGGACCAGAGCCGCGTTTCTCATTGCTTATTATTTATTATCCCAAATTTTCAACTCGATGTGGCTATTCGTGTGAAAATAAGTTTACAAATAAAAAAAGTGTCGGTCTAAAATTCAAGACCTCCTTCTGCAGGGGTGGGATCTTCGTATTTCTCGCAGCCGACTAATCGGTTTAACCTTATCTGCAAAATACAGTGGCCGAGACAAGGCGCCGAGAATGTGCACTAGAGAGATCGTCCTGGCGAATCGTCAGACATGATCGGCCTCAGGGTAAAAGCGCATTAAGAAGTCCTAAACATCTTCTAGTTTCAATGCCGAAAAGGCGCCTCTGCGGTTGTGCAGAGGGGCTGTCAGGTACACAGGTATCTCACTAATCCAAAGACATTGGTAAGTTCGAGATACCATAAGGGGATTAGGGGCGCTGGTTTTTGTTACAGGACCCCAAGACGGCCAAACTAAGGGCCCGCATGCTGGAAAGGGAGTCAATGTTGTCCCGCGCTGCTGAAACTATGTTCGACAGATCTGATGGTGATAGCTACAGATCTTAATTGAAGATCTAGTCATGGGATCGGCTTCCTTTGCAGATGACAGCGAAATCAACCCACCAGTAAAAGTACGTATATTGATGGAATACTGCAAGTTAATGTGTCTCTCTGTTTAGTTGGGGTTCGATGCTAACACTCACCCTCTACATTTTGACCAACAGTTCAAGAGACAACTTTAAGAAGTGAAGAGTCTCAATAGAACCCACACTCTCAGGTCACTCACAGATGGAGTTCAAATTGGAATCTACCGCACCCGCGGGCCCTACCTTGGCTAGACATCCAAGAAAACCCGACTGGGACTAGTATTCCACTGAATTGAAGAGTCCACTCTCGGCGGTGCTCGGGTCAATTAGAGACTTGGACAGTCTGGGTTGGCAGCAAATATTTGTACGGAGGCTATCATAACTACTTATGAAATAAACTATCAACCCACAAGGGTACGAAAGGCTGAGGATACACACTGCTCGAACGGAAAACTCGAAGAGCTTCGCAGGGAGACCAGAAAGAGTGTACTGCAAATGTCAGAGAACAATAGCGCGTGTTGAAAATCAAAATCTTAAATTGCCAATAACCGACACATCTCTAAATGGTAAGTCCAATACCCGGGTGCACCGGAACTTGCCCCAGGTCGTTCAAGACACCATCTACGAGAACTTAAAAATTGTTTGATTATGTAGATAGACAAAACAACTCCAAATGGTGAGTCGGTGCTCTAGGTGCTCCGTATCGTGCACGTGCATGAGATGAAATTTTTATGAAATATATGATTTTAAAGTATTATGATGTTAAAAAATCTGTAACTTGAAGCGTAGTTACTTTTTAAAATGGTTTAGGAGCAATTTTGCTACAAAAGCAAATTGACGCGTAGCACATGGAAGTGAAGCTCTCACAAACACAGAATGCAGTTGTGCTTAAAATTATAAGGTATCATCAGCTGGAGCCTTTCCATGTGAAAAGTTTCATTAATATATCTATAGGAAAAAGGTTTTGTACAAAGTGATCGAAAACCAAATCAATGAGTTGAAAATGAGTTTAAAAAAGAAACTTCTGAAAAAGGGGTAACGCAAATTGTAAGAAAATATATCAGCATCTGAAATTTATTTTACAGAAGGGTACTATATTTATTTGAGCAGAATTTTCAAATTACGAAACAATTTATGAAGGATTCGCCATTATAATTTCTTGGGTGGAGTTGCTACGTCGACAAACTGTTATTTGTTGAAACTAACAATATTAAAAAAAATAAAAGATAGATCATTATAATATTATATTTACCAATAGAATTAAGAATAATTGCCAAGATGAAGACCAGAGTATAAACGATCATCATTTTTGCTAAAAAGAGGAAGAACTGAGTAATGGAACAATGAAGAATTCGGCTATTCGTGTCAAAAAGAAATATTCTGGTGCTAAATCAAAAATTGTATAATAAATCTGACAGTCCTTATCTGACTGATTGTAGGCGTCAAGCTCATTTGTCTAAGATATTTGCATTTTATTAGAGTCGGTTCGAGCGTAAAAATGTATTTGCCAAATTCGTTGAAACCGATATCAACGTTAACAACTTTATACCACAAGTGAGCTGCCGGATCACATAAGGGCAGAATTTTCGACGGTGGCATAATTTTCCTCATAAAAAAAATATATATTTACGTTTTGGAATAGGTTAGGCTCCAAACACGTAAATAATGTAAACGATGTGTTACCAGAACATTTAATAGAGGAATGAGTGAGCAATTAATTGTTTATCTTCAAAAAGACTTGTATGTTTGTATTTATATAAAGGTTTATCAGAACTGACAAAACGGATAAAAGCAAATGAGCGCTAATTAAAGAATAATATTAGCATGGGAAATATTGCTAACAACATTTAAACAAATTAACGCATATCATATTGTTAAACCGTTTCGCATCCGACCAAATCCAAACCAATTTAGATCGGATACTAACAATTAGGGGAGCGAAGTGGGATGGTCAACATTATTGAGACACTCGAGTTGAATCATTATTACTACATTTTGGTATGTCATTGCTTCAAATCAACCCGACCGCTGAGTTGGGCAGTTTGACAAGAACGGCATCCAAAATCTGTAACGGTATCAAATAACAATTAAAAATGATAAACCTTGCTACACTGAAGGTTTAGTTATCGTTCAATACTATTAGTCCAGACTACTAGAGTAGCCAACTATTAGTCTGGAAGATATCGTATTTATTAGGTTCTATCACCTATAAACTCATAACATATTATCGTACCGGAATGAAAAGGAACTTTTATATCTGCTTCCGAACTTGTCTTCTGGTGCTACTTAAATTTCTTATTGGTTATATTGCTTTAAACTCAACGAAATATTAATATAATAATTTGTATTGTAAAATTCAAATGGATCATGTAGTAAAACCTGTAATATGAAAAATACGACCTCGTTATTTTAGTACTACATTTGGCCACCAGTTAGCGTATCGTTGTATTTCAGATCCCAATTGCGAGAGCGCACGCGTACTCACGAAAAACGCTTTGGGCCCAACCTCCACTCTTGGCCCACCGAGCAAACTCAAGCGGGGCAAATGGGAAGCTCTTTGTTCTTTCGACGCTCCGCGATAATGAGCCTCGTTATCTGCGCCAGGTTGGCTCTTTTTGTGAGGTCCAAGATGAAAAACGGGCCAGACAGATTTCGAGCTTCAAGCACCAGTAAATGGGGGTTGAAGAGCGTTGATTAAATGGTTTGAGCCAATTTGACTGTTTTTGGCTCTGGGGCTAACAAAAGCGACTTTGTCATTCTTGATGTTACTTAAAAAATGAAAATAAAAAGTTAAATGAGTAAGCGACTTTGTCATTCTTGTTGTTACTGAAAAATGAAAATAAAAAGTTAAATGAGTAGGACTAGAAGAATACACTGTTTTAAGTATCTTTTGTGGGCTGCAAGCATTTAAAATTTAATTAATGAAAATGTGTGATTCGTGCCAGATTCGGTTTTGCTCAATGTCAACAATTTGTAGTTGCTCCTCCCTTTTACTTGAACGAGGGTTACTTTATTGCTGATTCTGGGATTCGATGTTTGAGGGAGTGAACAAAGAAATTTAGAAAGGGAGTCTTTCCGCATATTCTTTGCAAAACGTTTGTTGCGCTCCTCCCCTCATGATACTTTCATGAATGGGTAAGGGAGCAATTTTCGGTTCTACCCTTGGTTTTTGTCGCGATCCGCTAATAGAAAAAGGATCCCTTCGGGTCCGCACCCTTGTTCTCCCGCTCCACTTCCAGGAACCTTTGGGGGACATCTGCTCCGGTTACACGCATTCTTTCCCCTCTTTTTCTCGAGCATTGCTTCTTAAACTTTAGACGGAGAGAAGCAGGGTGGGAAAAGAAAAGGAGAGGAAAGAAACACCGGAACAGGAGAATAATAGCTTTGCGTTGGCTTAAGAGAAAGTGTAAATATGGCCCTTGGAATTTTTAAGGGATTGGTATTGAAGTATGAAAAACAACATGATGAAAAGTTATTCTTAATGAAAATGAAGTCCAAGTTTTTATTTCAATGTATTCAACTGAATTCAGAAGTCACCTAAAAGATGGATAATTAATTAAAAATAGTAAAAGGGATAAAAAATGGTTACCCCCACCAGCGTTTCTTTCTCGCGAGAAGGTACTTTCGCCATTGGCCATTATCGAAACGTCATATCCGGATACGGGTTTCTAGTGAAGCGATAGTCTGGCTTAGAAGTTAGAAAGCACTTTGTGTTGGTCGTCCTCGAATCGGTCACCGGCCCCACCCCCACCTTCGCTATCCTCACGGTCAAACTATTTCTAATGCCTCGCGAAAACCGTGGCTCTGTTCGTACAACCTGCGCACGAGTGTGGGCCAACATCCGACCACAATGGGTTATACAAAAAAAGAATCACTCTCTCTGTTCTCATTGGAAGGGGCAAAACGTATCGGGAATTCTTGCCACGAAACTCTTTTGTTCAGTGACCCCGGTTGATTCGTCTTTGGAATTTTTTAAACGGCTTCGTCCAGAGCAATCTGAGAACCACCAATTCATAAAATTGCTTGCTGGATTCTAGAATCTAGAGAGTTAGGGAAAACATAGGCCACTGATCAAGGTTCTTTCAGAGGATTCTTCTACGTCAGAATTGGAAGATTATTAATATCTTATATGTGTAGTCTTTTTATATCTAAGGATGAGACATAACCCTTCTCAACAAATAATTCCAGACGCTAACCAAATCCGATTTCCAGTTCCAAGTTGCTGGTTTGGCAGCTGGTCTTCCAAGGACATATTATAGTTAAAAGTAGGGAACGAAGCCCCTGACAAATCATAGCTTCGACCTCACGTAATCGAGGATACTGAAGAGAATTTCACATCATCATATCGTAAGAATTCAACCTAAGGTCTCTGCGAAAGTTTGTAGCCTTGCGAAAGTACCGTTAGAAGTTGGGAAAGACGCTGATGTTTGGAGGTCTGAATTAAGATAGAATATTTAATCCGGATGTTGTACATCCAGAGAATAAATAATTTTCTATTTGAGTTCGTGCATGCTTTTTGAGAAAGGAAAGATCGGTGAATGGATAATTTTGAATTTTGCAAGATTGGATTGTAAATCAGGTGATAGAAAGAGAAGATTGTTAAATACTCTGCTAGGAGCTGGGTTTAATCATGTGTCCCGTTCTAGGTCCGTCGGATTATTTTACTGAATATTGTGCAAAATGTTGTGCTGATTACGAAAAAGTAGGGTGCCCCCCACCCCCGAAAAATTGAGTGGTTTCGAGATATTCGCGTTTTAATTATTTTTTAATTAATGCAATAGTCCTGTTGCAATTTGAAGTTTTTCGAAAGTTCAAATATATGGTCGGCTAGAAAACCGACTTACGAAGATAAATTTTCTGCATCATTTTTTGATTCAATCCATTTTTAACATAAAAAATTAACAATTACGTGGAAGAGTGAGGAAAAATGAAATTGTGCTTATTTTGTTTAAAATATTGATTGCACTGCAAAAAGCTTCTTACAAAAGTTGGAGGTCTGGGCGCAAATTTGGGGGAAATACGGAGACCGAGCGCGCAGCGCGAGGTAAACACATCATCGAGCGCGAAGCGTGAGAACCAACAGTCGCGCGCCCTAGGCGTGTTCAAATTTGCGAGCCGCGCGAGAAGCGCGCGATGAAAAAGTACCCGCACAGCGGGCAGATTTTTTTTTTTAATCTCAAAAAATATTGATTTTCGAAAAAAAATGTATTTACAAAAGTTGTAGATCTCGTTGAAACACATAATTTTTATACACTTTTTTCTAAAATTAATTTTTTTCGATAAAAATTACTACAATTAATTTTAAGATTTTTTTCTGCCGTTGGAAAAGGGGTTCGGCGTGAATGGGTGAAGAGAATGTCGTTCATGTCCACTCACGCCCACCCCCTTTTCCAATGGCCAAAAAAATCACGCGTCCTAATCTTGGGCATTTTAAATGTCCCACGCCCCAACCCACCACTCATGCCGACCCCTTTTCCAACGCCCAAAAAATTACCACGCATCCTAGTATGGTCATTTTTTTGTAACAAAAAATATGAAAATCCATTTTTGTCATTTTCCTCGGAAAATATTAATTTTGGAAAAAAAGTATAAAAGTACAAAATATGTGTTTCGACAAGTTCTTCACCTGTGTGAACAACATTTTTTTGCAATATCAAAATTTTTCGAGATTTTGACAAAAAAAAAACTAATTTTTGAAAAGTCAAAATTATTATTAACTTCATTTATATTGATCTGCGCCAAAAATTCTGCTAGTGCATTCTACTGAGGTCTAAAAAGAACCCCTAGGCTGAGTATCAAGTCAATATTTTTGCGTGACCTTTTCGGAAGTATACCCAAATTATTAAACTTCTTAACCCATTTATGTTAATATTTTTAATTTGACTTAGGCTATGTACTTTGAAGAAGATCCGCAGTATGCTCTGCCGTAGAAGTTTCGGAATGAAATTGAGTCCGTTTGAATCTGAACAACTCCGAATCATTGCAATCGATTACGAATGAATTCGAAATCTGTTTCCGACGCACGAACTCATTTGGAGTGAAATCTAAATCCATTCTGAATGATTCCGCACCAGTCTGAATAAAATTTTCATTTCGTTTGAATCCGGTGCAACCCGCGAATTCATTCCGAATGATTCGGTGCCATTCCACTTTCAGTCCGAATGATTCCGTAGCGAAAATTTCCATTCCGTATTGATGCAATTCGTCCCTTAGCCCGAATAATTCCGCATGTATCAGAATGTAATAATTTAATCAATCAAATAAACCTTAATTAATGTCCAATCTTCGATGTTAATATTTTTAATGTTTTTTAGGGGAAATAACTACATTGAACTTTACAAAAAAAGGTTAAAATAGAATAAGTGTGAAAAATCACTGAATACTATTTGACCCCACTATCATTATCATACGTCTAAAATGGTCCTCTAACATCCTTTGTAGCTTTTTAAATCTTTCGGATAAAAAATCCAACTTATACCTATGTGTAAAACTTAAGTTATATGAAAAGAACCCATATTAACTCGGTTTATGTTAAGTTATTAAAAACACCTTATTTGCTCCTGTAATCGTAAAGTACATTTGATAAAAATTATTTTGCGTCTTATGTAAATATTATAAGATATTATACGTATCAAATATGACATTATAACAATTTCTTTTTTTTTATATATAATCTGTCAAATCGTATCCTAACAAAACGAATTTTTTTGACAGGTTCCTGTTTCTGTACGTATATTATGTGCAACTGCATCAGAATAAAAAAATAAATCTTAAGTTGCCAGATCATTAACAAATTGCTATATTCATATGGATATATAATAATAAGTACTTACACAAATCTGGAATCTGTCCGCCATTTGCAGTAATTTTCCAATGAAGATTATATAAAAAAAACAAATGGCAGATAAAATTTACACTACCAAGCGAAATTCTCTCTGCAGAATTTACATTCATCCACAGAATCACAAGTGTAAGCATCATTAGAACTGAAAAGAAATTAACCATCATATAAATATCTTCTTTTTCTCTATTGTGGCTTTACAGGCCATCAATAACTTACGTGACGTAATTTTCTGACAATTTTTATCCCCAACTTTTTGCGACTTTTCCCTGTAGTTTTTGCCACTGTGTAGAACTAGGCTAGACCTCCTCCCCCTTAAATGCGTTACGTCATTTATGGATGGCCCCTTATATAGGAACCCATATTTTTTCCACATATGAACCCATGTGGGAATCCACCGTATATAATATCCTCGTATGGGAAAATTGGGACAGAAACTAAGGAGTGAGCGAATGAAACGTGATGAATCCACTTGAGTTATGTAATTTATCAATATTTAAGGATATATTGTGACTTAAAATACATTGATCAACAAAAAATTGTAATGGGCTATTATAATCAGTTGGGCTGTTAAATAAATAAAATGCAAAAAAAATATAGAGAAAAGCCCCTTGATTATAATAATCTAGGGTGAAATTTGAAATTTTGACTTCAAATTCATATTCAGCGAGCCAAAAAATCCCAAAGTACAAATTGTTGACTAAATCTTGCGGCTAACGACGATAAAGTGTTGTGAAACTTTAAATGTGTTTTTCTTGAAACCTTCACGGAAAAAATAAGTTGTCGAAACTTTGCTTGACTCGTCACCCATTCTAGGATAGGCCACTTTTTTTAGAATCTCATATAATTTTTATTAAAGAACCGCAGACTTTATCGAAAGAATATAAATGTTATGTAGTTATAATCTATTGAATATAATTGTTATGTAGTTATAGTCTATTGAATATAATTGTTATATACTTATTGTATATTAAATATAATTGTTATATAGTTATAATCTATTGTTTATAATTATTTATTATTACTATAAAATTTGCGGGACGTGACAATATATACGGTTTTGAGTCCTTGGGAATCGAACCGAATGCCTATGACAAAGCCACCGAAAGTTTGCTCGGGATGCGGATATAGGGTCCCTCTACGAAGGGTTTCTGCGGAATATGGTTACAATAATTAGTAAGCAGTCGCGGACAATTGTCCAGGGATGGTCCCGAAGGAATAACCCTTAAGGGAAGGCGTAACAACCGTGCCGAAAGCTGAGTGGCACCTAGGCGAGGTGTCTTAGACGATGTCTCTGGGATACCGGACGACCTGTCAGAGAATGCAGCCTGATGCTTGCATGCGGGGCTCTAAAAAGATGAACAAACCCTTTTTCCTTGCTTCTCGTGAGAACAGAAATAATAAAACCAAACATAGTTGTCGTAAGTGCGGTTCAAAACAATCGAACGCGCAGGGCTCCCGATAATGGGTCGGACGACAATGCCGACTATCCTAGAGTCAGGGGAGCCAATCAAGTGGACGGATCAACTCAAGGACGACCTGCTGGAGTGCTATGATATCAGTATGGCACCTGAAGGAAAAGGTTATATGGCGCGACTGCATTCTCTGTGGTGCGAGAAATACCCAGAGCTGTCGCATTTTTCGCATGAACGTCTGCGAAACCGTACAGAGGAACTCCGGAAAAGGGGCTATATAAGCGGAGCGCCTACTCAAGTTGAGCCAGAACAAGCCGGTAACAGAGAAAGAGGAGCGACACTGAGAACAACTTCGAGCAGGTATCCAGAACAGGAAGAGCGATGCTTCAGGACGTGGAGAAACATCAACATTCAGCTTTCTCTTAAGCCCAAAGATCGGGCTGAACTGGCTGACGAGCTTTGGCAGATGCAAATCTTAAAACAAAACCAACGGTTGATCATAAGACCAAAAGACGAATGCGTCAATTCGGGACAAAGATAAGCTGGGCAAGGCAGTACGCGTCCCGCATTCAGTGTGTGATTGACTACATAACATCTGGCAGGAATTTTACTGCCAAGGTTCGACAGTTCGCACGCGAACTGCGGATCCGTTATCACACACTCAACAAGTCAAAGCTTCTGACCATCAGGCAACATATTGTTGATAGAATACGAGTACTATCTAACGCTAGGAGAATTCTAGAGCAGAGAGAGAGAGAGTTGATTGAGAGAAAAACAACCGTTTTTGTTTGACTCATCTGGACTCTTCCAAGACCCTCCAGTTACTATCGTCCACCCGCACACACCAGAGGAGGTCAAGACATTTTGAAGAGAAGTCTACAAAGTCCAGCATCCTTTCAAAGGAAACTCAAAGAACATAAATAGCTTCAAGGAACTGTGCAGTGCGCTCATAACACATGAGGATCAATACCCACCTATCACTACCAAGAAGGTGAAAAAAGTATTAGGAGGCATGAAGGACTATTCCGCTCCGGGAGCAGATGGTATCCAGACCTTCTGGTGAAAGAAGTTTCCTTCAACATACTAGCATGTGGCCCGCATTTTGACCTCATATCTCAAGTCGGAAGAGCCTATTCCGCAGTGGTTGGTGAAAGGGCGCACAGTGCTCCTGCTGAAGACGGGCAACTTAGCTGTCCTTGAGAATTATAGGCCAATAACTTGTCTGAACACACTGCATAAGATCGTCACAGCTATTTCAAATGATAGGATAGTTCGGACAAGTGGACCTTTGCGGCGAGAGATGTACGAACAACGGGGCTCAAAGAAAGGCATAACAGGATGTCGGGAGAACCTGCTCATCGATAAATGTGTCTATAAAGATGCAGCATCCTATCAGCATTACCTATCGATAGCCTGGATTGATTACCGGAAAGCTTTCGATTCAACCTCCCATCGACTTATCATCTGTCTGTTGAAAAGCTTAAAGGTTCATCCACACATCGTGAGATACATAAAGAGGTTAATGCTGCTTTGGAAAGCCAGATTTACTATCTCATCTGGAAAACATCGTGTGATGATTAACAGTGTCGCCTTTCAAAGAGGTGTGTTTTATGGCGACACCATGAGCCCTATCCTCTTTTGCCTGACATTATTGCCACTATCTCTCGCACTCCGCCATTGCGAAGGGTACCTCTTTGGCAAACCTGGAAATCGAAACCGTGAGGTCACTCATGTATTCTAAATGGTAGTCCTGAGATGCATGCTAAAAATAAAGATTAACTAAATCTAGCTCTAGACATTGTCGAAGAGTACACTCAAAAGATCGGAATGGAGTTCGTGTTAGAGAAATGCGCCAAGGTTTATTTGGAGAAAGGAAAACTTAGTGGCATCCCCGAAGACCTTGAGCTCACACAGCCTCATTCACAGCCGCATTCAGGACGTGCCGTCCCGGTAGTACTCTATTCATTTGGAGTTGTTTCATGGATGAAGGACGAGCTCAGATCAAAGGCAAAGTGGCGTTTCTGTACAAAGCAGTCGAAAAGCTGATGAAACCCTTGGCCTTGACTTCAATATCAGGGCATCTTCCACAGAAATGTGGAGGATCTGTCGATGTTGTATGAGCTAACATTTGCTTTTCTTAAATCACCCGGATTGAAGTCGGGCACAGAGGGCTTCATTTTGGCATGTCAAGAGAGTATGCAGCCTTATCCTTGCATGCAGGGCTCTACAAGGATGGACGAACCCTTTTCCCTAGCTGCTCGCGGGAACGACACTGATAACACCAAACATATTTTTAGTAAGTGCGGTTCAAAACAATCGAACGCGCAGGGCTCCCGATAATGGGTCGGACAAGAATGCCGACTATCCTAGAACGGGCAGATTATTATTACTTTTAAGTGGACGGATCGACTCAGGGACGACCTGCTGGAGTGCTATGATACCAGTATTGTCCCTGAACAAAAAGGTTACATGGCGCGACTGCATACTCTGTGGTGCGAGAAACACCCAGAGCTCTCGCATTTTTCGCATAAATCTGCAAAACCGTGCCGAGGAACTCCGCAAAATGGCTTGTATAAGAGGTGCGCCTACTCAACCGCAGCCAGAACAAACCGGCAACACAGAAAGAGAGGCGACACTGAGACCAACCGTGAGCAGGCAACCAATGGAGGAAGAGCGATGCTTCAGGACCAAGGATCTGGCTGAACTGGATGACGAGCTTTGTGCAGATTTTTCCGAAGAATCCGACCTCTGGACAATCAATTGTAATTTGTATAATACAACGAGAGGTTTGGCAGATGCATACCGTAAAACAAAACCAACGGTTGATCATTAGACCAAAAGACGAATTCATCAACTCAGCACAAAGACAGGCTGGGCAAGGCAGTGCGCGTCTCGCATTCAGTGTGTGATTGTCTACATAACATCTGCCAGGACTTTTAGTGCCAAGGTTCAACCTTAGAGCATATATTACATGGAATGCTAATCAGGGGTAATTTCGCGTCCAAAAGATAGGTAACGCTGTTCAAAATCTCATACGGTGAAAGTGCTTGTCACTTATAACGTCGCCAGACGTCGCTTGTCATATTTTACACTTTTTTTATAAATAGCTTCAGAAATCCCTGTAAATATCAACATGAGATCTCCCTCAGTTTTCGAGAAATAATTAAGAACGTACACCGTGGTATGGTGTATTGGTGTGCCCAGCGTCCGAAAGTCTGAACTCTGAAGTTCGTGCATACGATTATAACAGTCTTCTATTGCTTGTATATTATTTATGGGGTTATTCACATCGTGTGCATGGTTTTGGCGTACGTTTTTAAATACATATTTCTTGAAAATCAAGGGAGATTCCACTTTGATATTTAGAGGGCTTATAGAGCACATTGCAAGCTATCTATATTAAAACTGCACCTTATTACAAATAATTTAAAAAAAATAGGCCCTAATATCATTCAAATCACCAACGTTATGAAACGTCAAGAAAGAAAGGACCAAAATTTAAAATTTTCAATATCTCCTAAGTTTTTTGATTTTTTCAAAAATTAATTTAGGATTTTTCTTTCAACAACATAAGGAAAGAATACTAGTATGTTTATCATAATTACTGGCAATATCTGAAATTCTTTAGATGATTTGACATGGAATTGCTCTAAACTGACTGAACACAATTTTTTAATAATTATAGTGCTTTGGCTTGTGTGATTTATTTTGAAATTTAGTAAAATAATTAATAAAAATTTCATTAACAATGATTTTTCGTTTTTTCAGTTCAAAATCAAGAATGTATCATATTATTTACAAAAATTCAACACTTTCCTATTTAAACAAGCGCGCGCAAAGTTGCACTTCCACCGTTTGAGATTTTGATTTGAAACATCTATCATAAGTACGCGTACTACAATGCTTCAGGGATAGGGATGAGCACTCCATGTAAGATATCCTCTAAAGAAGTTACAAGGGGGACACCACCATCTTACCATGACAATTTTGGCGAGAATTTCAAACAAGAACCATGACAAAGCAGTTTATATAAGTATTATACAATAATAAATGAGTAATGAATATATATATATATATAATTAATTGAATATATATTAAATAAAATATTAAGTATTTAATATAAAAAATAATACGAAGTGTTTATAAAAATAAAAAATAAAGTGGGAAAATTAGTGAGTAATAAATAATATAGAACTGTTGAAGGATAAAGAAAAATGACTTTTTTTCAGAATATAATTCTTTTAATATTGAACAATTTGGTAGAAAATTCGTTTTTGTTTAAAAAGTATTTTTTCAACTGAAAATTGAATTCTGTCACTTTTAGTTGAACGCTTATCCTTTTTTTTCTTAAAAATTCATAGAAGTGTTGAAGGCCCATTCCTGTTTTTTAACTAGATTTTTTGGAAAACTTTGAAATATTATAGCATAAGATAATAAGCAAATCTCAAAGAAAGCAAGTAGGAACTTCTCAATTCATGACCGATTCATAACCTACCAAGCTTCACTAAGTTTGATAGGTTATGTATAACTGAAAGCATTTATAAGATAATGTCACACGGTTTCATTGAGTGCGAAAATCCTTTATTACAAGTTGCTTTTACCCGTTTATTTATATTCAACATATATTTAGGTTTATTTATTAAAAAAATATGCATTTTTTTCCTTACATGTGAAACGTAACCTTCCAACCTTTCTTCTTACTTCTCTTTCCTGTATAATTACTGCAAAGAGCAACTACACAATTCACCATTTTTGCTCTTGTCGAGTTCTTACAGTTGAACAAGAGAAAATAAATGCAAACTTGTAAAAACAACAAGGCTTACGATAACTTTCGTACTTCGTACACAGAGAGAAAATCCTTACTTTTTTCGTATGATCTCGTCTCACGCTGCGTTAGCATGGACTATATCATACTATGGTTCGCCCCTGAATGCATGAGTGTTCGTCACAGTGGGTGTTTCATTACCTGCAGACTTGAGTCATAACGGGTGGTAGCTTTTCCTTTTCTCGCTCGTAGCGCGAAAATAAAAACCCGAGAAAAATAACTTCCTACCCACTCCCTGCTTCGCTAAATAGTAGAACACATTACTACAACGATGCTGTCAACGACCATTCATTTCTTTTAATTTTTGCATGAAAAATAGACTTTTTTTTCGAAAAAATCAAGCTGTACCGAGAGTCTTTATACTCTTTAGAGTCTGTATACAAAAAATCAGACAAAATGGCTTCACTGTTTGACCTGAATCATATTTTTGCGATTTACACTCGATTTCCAGGGCCCTTAAAGAATGCTACTGAATTCAAGAGTATTCTACTGAGTTCATGAGAATAATACAAAATTCAAGAGAATTCCACTAAGTTTAAAAGAATTGTGCTGAAATCAAAAGGATCCCACAGAATGAGAGCGTGTTTTGCTGCTTCTATGATAATTCTGCTGAATTCAGAAGAATTCTTCACAATTCAGGAGAATTCTGAGTTGTTGAAAATTATACAGAATTCAAGGGAATTTTACAGAATTCATGAGAATGCTGTCTAATTTGGTTGGTTGTGGAAAATATATTTTTTAATTGTTGTATCTCGTTGAAGTGTGAAGTTACACCAGAGAGTCACAACCTACTGGAAAAGCGAACGGAGGAGAAATTATACTAACTGAACTTGTTTATGCACACCCTCTTGTCGATGGCACACGGACTGACGACCGTCTAACGCGTGCTTCTGATTGGTTAATCTTTACAAATTAATCACTCGGTATAAAAATATAAAAATGTTTTTTTAATACTGGGACACCCTCTGTGTGTGTGTGTGTGTGCATGTGTATGTGCGCGTAAAATATATAACAAAGTTTTAATCAAATCATAAAAGTCGTATCGACTTTCTTGACTATACCTCTTTGTAATCCTGGAGAACGGGGGGGGGGGGGGGGGGGGGGGGGACCAACATTTTTAGGACTACACCACTGCCATACACCATGGCATGGTTAAGAATCTTGTAGACCGTCGATGACATGGGGTACCAAGAGTAGTACTTCACGCAAATGTTGCCGGTTGAAAAACAAAGATCCCTAAACAGAATGGAATTTACTGTTATCTGAATAGACAGAGAGACAAGGATTGATTTCATTCTTCCAAGAGATTTGCAATTTGCTTTGTACCCGCCATAGCTTAAAGTCCAGTCTGTACACGATATGCAAGACAAACTCAAACATTCGGATCCATGCATGCAATGGACTTACTCCATATATACGTAATTTTGGATTTGCAGTAAATACGCCCTTGGTTATGTTAGCGAGATCATTAAACTGCTTTGGGGTCGAATGGCAGATGGGACCAAGTTTGCATGGATTTCGTGTTCGTGATGATGCTCAAGACTTTGCCATCTATCAGTGTTAAAGATAGGCTAAAGGGTATGCGAATGAGAGTATCATTCAACATCATGTCAATACCTTTAAAATAATTAATTTCGGCTTCTATTTCGGCTTTTCATCTTGTGATGACATCTGCTGACTCTTTTACATACTGCACATTAAGGCCATGTGATGAGTGGGTCACGTGACCGGCTTCCTGCCTTACCGACACTTTTTTTATTTGTAAACTTATTTTCACATGCAGAGCCACATCGAGTTGAAAATTTGGGATGATAAATAAGAAGCACTAAGAAACGTAGCTCTGGTCCTAAATTTTTATAATTATGAAAAACTTTTTTTTTGTAATGATTTTTTTTGGCTTTTTTCACAATTATAAAAATGTATGGCCGTGGCCTTAAGAGGTCGACAAAATGTAGATTATTGCGATAACGGATTTTTCCACAGTAGTATATAATCATTCGTAGACCAACGCAATGGGATGAGCGTAGTAGCGAATATACTTTTATCACTAACATTAAGAGAGGTGTCTTTCAAATTTTGGTAGTACGACGAATGACCAGAGCTTCCGTCGAATCCCCATGAGCATATCAGCACCGTTTCTAATTCCGTAGGGCTTGCCGACTGCTGAACGTATTGCAACATATCGTCCTTTTGTATTTCCAAAATTCCACTCACAGTGCGATCTAATGATGCCTGCAGACAAACCTTAGCTTCATCTTCCATGATTGATATCGATGATTTTGGGGGTCTGCATGAAGTTTTAGCCATTCGAACGCTATCGTACGGTAGAAAAACATCCACACCTTGCCCCTTAACTAATAAACGCGTGCTAGTGTAATCTGGCGTTAACTTAATCGGTTTTGGTTCCATGAGTACTGTTCTTATTTTGTGTGCCCGTTCGGGTTCACTTTCAATCTTTATGACGACTATTGCTAAGTCATTTTCTAAAGCAAGCCTTGCCGTATAATGATATGCCATGATAAAAAAGATTTTTTGGAACATCTAGGGGAAAATGCATTTATAAAGGGCACAATTTTGATCTGTGAAGACAAAAAATATGATACTTTTTCTGCCCATCGTTTCCTCCAATTAATTGACAACGCTGAGACACCACCGGAAGAGAAAAGCTACCAATCGGACAGTGCCGAATCAAATATCTCGCTGAGCTCAACGGCCAGCCGAAAAAGAGGAAGCCGAGCGGGTCCCAAAAATGAAATATTAAAAAAACCAAGGATTCCAATTAAATCCAGCAAAAGCAATGGAACTCGACAACTAACCGAAAACAACGCTTTACTTTAAAACTTAGAGGTTATTTCTCGCATGATTTACTCTGGTGTTACTGAATTGATTAGTGAAAAGTACGGAATCAGTGAAATGTCCAACTACTATTTCAATCAGTTAATTTTTCACTGATTCATATTTAGAGAGTGGATTTTGTTTAAGCAATTGTAAATCAATTAAAAAGCATAAAAGCATGAGGGAAAAAGAGAGCTATTATGTGTCAATTTTGCCAAAAATGGTCAATTTCAGCTTTTTGGGGCATGTTTAAGGCCCGATAAAGGGTAGTGGAGGGCGTTAAAATACAAAGTAATTTAGCGGAAATTATTTGTTCAAGAATCCTCAAAAAATTTTGCTAATCTCCTGTCGGCTAAATTTAAACCAAAAAATGTGAATCTCATTTTTTCGAAAAAAAAATCCCATGTTAATCTTATGGTATTTTTCTGGCCTGTACACAACGTATTAATATTACCGATTGGGCTTAAACTTGGGAGGAATTTTTTTTCCAGGAACCTCAAAAAATGGTGGGGGGAGGGCGATGATATGCCCTCTATTCGAAAGTCATTTTTTGGACCACCCTAGTATATAGAGTTTCTTTTCTATAAATTTTTGGACTTCATGAGAATCAATAGAAACATTAAAAACAAGCCTTAGATTGTTTTATTTATTATTAAATAAAGGTTTGTAAAGAGAAATAAGAGATATTCTGAGCTCAGAAATAAAATTCTCTTAATTAAAATAAAAATAAAATAATTGTTCAGCACTGAATTAATAGGACCATTTTTTTACTACTTTTGAATTATTAAAAAAGTATCGGGCAATTTTTTTACTATTTTTGAATTATTAAAATGTATTTGAATAATAATGATACGTGTTAATTACATGAACATAATCCTTTAATATTTATTCATTCTAAATTTCTCACACGACAAACCTTTTTGATGAATTTAAACCTTTTTCAATGAATGTTTTTTCTGTAAATGCTGGCTCCTCGTCGTGATTCAGTGATTACAAGATATTTTTGTACCTCAAATTCCGTACCTGACAAATACACCATTTTTATCATCTTTCTCCTAATGTGGCGAGACCTAAATATCTTTTCTCGGCATTTTTACTTCGTTATGTGCCACAATAATTTAAAAAATTCTATTTTGATCAACTTGTATTATATTCAGACTAATTATAATTTGGCAGTCTCAATGACTACATATATTACTACAATTTTCTAAAAAAAACTGTAATTAATAAAATAAAATTAGACGTGTATAAAATTTGCAACCGACTTAGGAAACATAAGGTTCTACTTAATTTTACATTCCACTCAAAATTCTTTTGATTATTTCTAAATAGTACGGGTACCTGCCCTCACAGCATGAGATATCGACGGGATATCCCATGTATATCCTAGGTCGGATATCCTGTGGGCACATCCTAAGAATATCGCGAATGATATCGTATAGAACGAATTTTCTAATTAAGTTTGCAATATCCAAGTTTTCTGCTAAATTGAACGTTCAATTGAAATGACTGCCGAGTTTGACAAGCGATCTTGAGTCATAGTTGACCGCAAGTAATTTTTTATTAGCTTCAGTTTTTAAAATGACCTTTCACCTGAGGCCACAAATAAAGACATCGTTAAAAGGATTAGTAGAAGTACATAAAAGTAATTACTACGGTAATTACGGGCAAGGAAATTTGTGTAGATTCTGTTTATGGCTTTTCATAAATCTATAAATGCCTATCCTCAAAAGTACGCCAAATTCCAGTGAAGTTTTGAGTTGAAACATTTTCGGGTCATGAAAACAAACTTCTTGCTGTTTATGCCCCCCCCCCCCATTTTTCTGTCTACGGCCTTGAATGTACCAAGGATATCTCAGAATATCCTAATCATATCGCATTAATGTCCCAATATTATATGCCAAGGATGTCCCCAAGATATCCTAATTCTATAATTTGGTAATATATAGTTACACGGAGACTCAGAATTCGAAACAAAGCGAATACTCGAGATTTGTATAAAGCGGATTCTTTTCAAATGGATTTTTGTGAAGCTTTATGTTTTCAGGCATTCAACACATTTAAATTAATATGCATTTCAGAAATATTGGATTCCATTGCCAAAATTTTATATATCCCGCACATGACATTGTGTAGATATCGTATGGGGCGGAAATGTCGATATCCTTGGAATATGCCACGGATATCCCGGGAGATTTTGGGGACATTATTTGGGATATCCTAAGCCCTGCCGAGATATTCTAGGGATATGCCAAAGATATAATTTTGTTGTGAGGGTGGGTATTACCCGATTACTCGGGTACGCATACCCGAATTTTTTATCATTACCCTGGGTTTACCCGACAAATCGGGTACCCGCCACGGTTTCCCGGGTATCGGTCAAATTCCCACCACTAATTATTACGAAAGATTACGTAAGATTAACTAGTATAACGAAAATTACCGTATACGAATCGCTGACTCGTTATGACTCATCTTACGGAATTTTCCGTTCTACTAGCTTCACTGCGTATCAATATTATTGTATTAATACACTCAAAAAAAATTCTAGTTGAACCAACCAGAATTCTGGTTAATTCATCTAAAATAGAGTGTTAAATATGCCCTTACTATAAATTCTGGTTAAACGTATCAGAATTTTCTGGTTAATGTTACCAGAAATTCGGGTAAATTTAACCAGAATTTCTGGTAAGGGTAACCAGAAATATTTACTATTTTCTTTCCGATTTTCAGGTTACACCGTTACAAAAAATCAAACTTTAGTATTTTAAATTTTGTTTGTTTCCCAACTTCTGGGAGACACGACTTTCCTCTACTCAAGCACGCCCGCTAATAATTGAAGCTTCTGTGAATAATACCAAAGCATAGCGTCGAAACTACCATTCAACGAGTGTCATTATAACAACTTGGCAGAAACGCCTCACAGGAAGGGTGAGTGAATAAATCGAGTCTTTAGGATCGTTCTTTAGCACTGCAGTGCAATGGTTTGACATTGTACTAACATAAGAACTAGGACTTCCCCAAGCGATCCGGTTGGTATCCGTCGCGTTTTAAGGAAATGAGGGAGACCAAGAGACAAAGAACAGAGAGTGCTTTGACCACGAGATACCAAAGGACTATAACGAGATTCTCGCTCGAGCCCCTACATTCTCGAGCTCGTTCTGACCGATAATTACACGTTACCGAAGCTCACTGGGCGCCCTTCAATTAGACCGGGGAATCACCTGCTTCGACGCCGACCGCAGGAAAAACTCGTCTTTCCCGAAATCTATGCTGGCGTCATTCCTGTGCCAGCCACTGTCTATTTTTGTAAGCCCACACACCCTTTTGATGATACCAAAGCTGTGAAGATCCCGCATAGAGTAACGAAGCGATTAATCATTTCATGGTGACTAAAAGTGCCAGGACTTCATCAGCCAACTACGTCTAGAAACGTGATTGATTTTTCTTTGTTATGTTTAGGGATAAAAAAAATTCTCACGATGGTGTGTTGATTTTAGCTTGAGCTACTGATAATAGCGTGACTATTAAATTGTACTCAAATGTACTGTGATGTATCCTTCTTCCAAGTTGTCTTCTTTTAAGAGAAAATCATACATTTCATTCTTTAAATACTAGATATGAAAACTGTATTAAATAAGGAACAAATTCATGTGCAGATGGCTAAAGCGACTATCTCTAGAAGGTTAAAAAAAGGGGTTCAAATCGATTATCTCAGTGTCGGCTTGATCATCTCGGACGGTTGACTCGAACGTCATAGAGAGGCGAACTAATCATCACAGAAGGCGGAATTATAAAGGGTCTAATCGCTCATAGTAGAGGGCTGATTTGAATATCTCAGATAGTCGACTTGATCTCCTCGGACAGTCGACCTAGCCATCTTAGGGGGTCGATTTGATTATCCTATATTTTCCATATGTGTTGTCCTTTTCCTACTTATTCCAGTCTCTCTCCTATGAGAGACTGGAATTTATAAAATCAAATGGAACCTATAAAACCTGAAATTTTGTATGAAATACATAAATTCTGAAAGCATTTTTTATTCTTTGCGGATAGCGAGGTGTATGAGACATAATTTTATGTGCAAAAACATTGCACATTGAGAATATATTTGGATCACGAAGGGCTAAGGACACGGCGCGGCGTCACTGTAATGCACTGAATTGTAAGATTTCAAACATTGGAGTCAATTCAGGAACCAATGTCCCACATCTCGTTACTTTCTGTATCGTCATTGGATGCTGAAATTTCTGGTACGTTTTCAGTTTGAAACGACACGGTTACAACAAATTGATAGCTGAGCGTCCAGTAACGTCTTTATCCTCAATCCCTTGGAAGCATTAAATTTGACGTTGAAAATTCAAAAGAATAAACTGAATTCACTTTCCGTCATGTTCTCTCTTATGCACTTGACTCTCCACGCATGTTCGAAATATCTAAAAGCAGTTTAAACTTATTAACAATATTTTTAAGTTCAATAAACAGCAAATGTGACGCTGAACGGCTCAATGACATTCACTCACTCCGAAAATGCTCTGAACCACGGTGTTCCCAACTCTCGTATATCCTTTCACACTGCATTCATCGCGTCGACAACTAGATTGGTTAAGATTGGCGCGCTTCTTTGAAATGATTAAACGTGAAAAACAATTTTATACAGCAAATAATAAGATTACAGTTATCAAACATAATTCTTTGCTGCCAAGAAAAGCTTGTCATGCCAAATTTAAATTATACATTAGATTTTCTGCTCAAAAATAAATAATCGATTTTAATTTTAAAGAAAGGAATATCTTTTTTTATCTTAAATGTGAATTTAAAATAATTCCTAATATTCTTATGCACTTTACATTTATTATTTGTTGTGAACATTTGACTTGTACATTTAATCATTTTAAATAAACACGCCAATGGTAACGAATCAGGTTGGCCCTCCGCAATGGTTCATTTGCTCTTCCGTGGATGGTCCAAATCAGTGAAAATAAGATGATCGTATTGACCATTCCGAAAAAATAGCTTGATTATCCCTGATAGTGAGCCTGGCCTTCTTATAACAGTCAGACTGGCCATAAAATGAGAGTCTCTCTGACTGTGTTGAAAAAGTTGTGGAAGGCGCTTTAGACCATCTAGAAGAACGGACTGGCTCTCTAAATTTTGACCCTCTAACTTTGACCATCCATTTTTCTCCGTGCAGGATGCATTCCATAAAAGTTCTGCGAAAAAATGGTACAATAGAATGTGCACAGAATTTCGGCAAAATAGCCGTAAAGATCATATAAGGGCTTATGAACACATAAGGAAGCTCCAGGTGCCCAAAGTACATCTTCCTCAGGAAAGTTGTGTTTTGGATATAGTAAGCTTAAGGGCATGTGATACTTGTGAAAATTATCGATTTTAGCAGTGTTAGATTCCCCCGGCTTTTTTCCTACAATAATAAAGTTCTTTTGTTTAAAATTCGTGTTTTTTGTTGAAAAATGTAAATATATTCAGTTAAACAATCTTGTATTTTGTTAAAAGTTCGTCTTTTTTGGTGCATAGGTAATCTCCTTGGTTACAAATACAACTACTTGGTTGAATGTTGACCTACTCTGTTAAACATAAATTTGTGTGCTAAAGATGAATCATTTATCTTTACAATTCATCTCTTTGCTAGAAAATTGAACTATTTTCTGGTAAATTAATGATTTTCAGTTGAAACTTCAATCATTTTGTTGAAAATCAGCATTATTCTGTATAAAATAATTCTTATTCTTTAAAAATTAATATTTTATATTGAAAATTTCACTGTTTTCTCAAAACCTAATCTAATATCTTTGAAAAAGTCAACTTTTTTTTTTAATATCCTTCTTGGTTGACAATTCAGCTGTTTCGTCGAGCATAAATTCATCTTTGTTTGAAAATATTCTACTTTGTAGAAAATTGGACATTATCGAGAGCGAAGCGCGAGATCCTACAGGTGCGCTCAAATTAGCGAGCAACGTGCGCACCGAGCGATGAGAATATGCCAGTGCAGCGGACAGATTTTTTATTATGTTCACAATTGTCTGAATTAATAAATGATACAAGAAATTCCTTTTTGTAAATCGGTTTTCTAGACGATGACACACTCAAAGTTTTTAAAAACATGTAATTGTGAGAGGACTATTGCACTAATTAGCAAAAAATAAAACGCAAATATCTCGAAACAGACCCATTTTTCGGAGTAATCGCCCTACTTATTTAGAATTAGCAGCACTTTAGTTGTCCTCTATATCTTCTG
Source organism: Andricus grossulariae (assembly GCA_011634705.1). Classification (NCBI taxonomy): domain Eukaryota; kingdom Metazoa; phylum Arthropoda; class Insecta; order Hymenoptera; family Cynipidae; genus Andricus; species Andricus grossulariae. The sequence continues at coordinate 74,958,526 of JAABKJ010075445.1, read as the reverse complement.
TATGTGTTGCTGTTCGAGATGATGTTCGAACCATGCTCGAACTATCGCTGAATGTTCGTTTCCAGGTCAGCTGAACTTAATTCTAAAGGAAATCTAGGAAGCTTTGCAATAATTACGGCTGGACAAATTTTCATTTTGAGCTACCTAATACTTTAGAATTCCTTTGTGGTGATTTTGGACTAGGTGAAATTATTGATTGCAAGTGTAGAATTTATTTGGAAAATTGCGGAGTAATATAATAGATCCTTGAAAATCCGCATTAATTTATATGAAAATCATAATTTTGTTTAATATCTGTAATTGAAAGTTGGGGTCTCTTACCTGAAAAAGGAATATTTTCTTTCAGTTTTAAAATGGCAATATCGTTAGTGTAGCTCGTAGCACTATAATTGGGATGTATAATATGTTTATCTATGAGAACATTGACGGGATTAGCATTGTCATTGTCCGACAAGATATCTAAATCTCCTAGACGTACTAATATTAAGTCCTGGCGATTATAGACGCAGTGAGCTGCTGTGAGCACATGGGATGGAGAAATTAAGGTCCCACCGCAAAGCCATTTAATTGACATGGACTTATTAGATGTTTCAATTTCATATCCAAGAGCAGCTATCCAAGGCCAGTCTCCTGAAATAAAAGTTTTCGAATTCTTTTAAAATTTGGTTTGTGTTAAACAACGTTTTTGATCATTACTTCTACATATTTTACAGCATAGTGGTTACAAATATGAGCAGCATTCGTTACAGCTATACAGGGTATCCCAGACTCAAGTGTCTGGACTTATATAGTTGTATAAAGATGAAAAATAAAAATCAGGATATGCCTATTTTTTTGTTTTGTTGTAGAGTCAATTTTCAGTTCACTAAAAGCAATTGTTCCTCTTATGGAGTTTAACACGTAAAAATACAACTTATTTTTCAAGTTCAAGTTTCCATAAGAAGTTATACATCAATTTATTTAATTTTGGAGTTATTTTTTCTCCGAGATTTCAAGATGGATTCTGTCAACCTTTCATATTTAAAAAATATTATGTAAAAATTGCACAATAAGGAGAATTCTACCAAAATTACAATATTTGCAGACTTCTTGCACGCTTTGGTTAGGTTTGTGTGAAGTTAAATTTGTACAGAGTATACTCTAAACCTCTCATAATGAATCTGGAAAAGAACAACTCGAATGGTCAAAGATTAACCATAAAAAGAGTGGATTAAAAAATGGGGAAGAACTGATAATTTTGATTTAAGTTCGCCCGTAGGTTGACAGGTGAAGCCTTAATGGTGATTGCAAGATACCACGCCAAATCAAATTTTTTTGGTGTCTCGAAATACGAACTGACCCTAACGGTAGTGGCAGAACAATAAGACCTCAACTCTCATGTAATGAAGTTTTAGGGTGTAGGTCTCTAGGTAGAAAAGCGTAATAATAACAGAAACGAAGAGCGGACTAGTGGCCAGATGCCAGGCAGGTGAACCCTTAGAGTTTACTCACAGTTTTATCACTTCAACATTACCGTGGGGTCCCACTGAGAGCAAATGCCATCTAAAAAATGACAACGGCTCCCAGTAGGACCGCGGGAAGTCCCACTCATGACCACGTCTCACAACCGTGATATGGGTGGTCACAGGACACGACGAAATCATAACGTCAGGCCGGCGAAACCCTCATGTGTTTTGAGGACACGAAGTGACCCGAGGATGACAGCTTTCTGCATGCATCTCGCAAGTGCCGTGGCATATTTTTGCCACGCGGGTATGGCTTTAAGGTTACGAACCAATGATAGTTTCGCACCTCCGAGAGCACCTATCACAAGGACAATTAATTGTACCAAATATTTTGGGTACAGTCGTTGCAGCTCCCTTTTAAGATCTTGATACCTTTCTTCCTTTTCTTTCTCCTTGGCAGTGAAGTTCAACAGTTATGAAATGAAGTGAGATATGAGCGTTTTATAAAAAGTAATGTTATAATAATATATTAATTTGAGATTATGTACTATCTTTCTTATATAACAAAAATCATTGAGTGCTGATTTTCGTATTTTTGACGTGCGATGCGCTTCTATTACGAGAATGAATTTTATATTTTATCAGAGGAGAGCCTGCTCTGCATATAGCTGCAGTATCGACGTCATGACAGATATTATTTTTTTTTAAACTAATTCATTCAAATTTGGTTGAAAAACTGATGTAATACTGATTTTTATAACTGATTGAATAACTAATGGAATAATTCAATTGCAACTTTCCATAACATACATTTCTAAAATAAGATGTATGTTTTTATTTTTGATTTATTTCATTTTTTGTAATAAAATAATAAGTTCACGTAAAATTGTACATTTTTTTGAAAAAATCGGATTACGCAGATAATAATTTCCGATAGCGATTTTTTTCGTATTCGAATTTCGTCTTTCATGGCAACTTTCTTCTTTGATGGTTACTTAATATTGAACTAGTACTTAAACTAAACTTAATATTAAACTGCTATTGCTCTTGCATGGGCGTGGATCCAGAGAAGTGACCTGAAGGGGACGGCGTTGGAAAATTGTATACACATAGAGAGATATGACTAATTATATTAACGAATTTCTAGCTAATTTTATACTAGCATTCATGTTTTGTGCGCTATGCGCGCGATAAGATACTTATTAGCACTCAAATACTCAAATATAAATATTTCAGAGTGGCCTCTAAAAGCAAAACAAAAATTCTGGTCCTTTCCCGCTTACCAAACATTTTTCCAATACATAACAATTTAAAACTTCAAACTTTAATACCTGAAAAAAATTTTGAATTTAAATATTGCCATTTTAACTACAAAATTTAAAGTGTTCAAAATTAAAATTAAATCCTTTTTAATTAATTAATTCAGCAAACAAATTCATCAAACTTTTTCGAACTCAGGGTTCATTTTCCGTGTATAAAGAAAGCCGAGTTTGTTTGCTTTAAATCTCTTCAGGTTAAAAAAATGGACATATTATCATTTATTTGTAAAAAAAATAGCGTTCAGAAGCGGACTGGAACCTAAAAGCTATTCTACCCAAATTTTGGTAAAAGAATTCTAATCATTTGAAACATTTCCAGTGATTTAAAAGGATTTCAAAAGATTTCAAGGGAATCCATAGAATTTCCAACGATTTTAATTATTATGAGAAATTTTCAAAGCTTTGAAACATTTTAAGGAAATTTAAAAGGCTTTACGGCATTCCAAGGGATTGCACAAGAGTTAATTAAGGGATTAAATATTTTGAGTAATTTTTGACGGATTTCAATAGATATAAAAAAAATTCTTAACATTTTATAATATTTCTATAAACTGCGAAGAATGTCACAAAAATTAGGGTTTAATCTGCGTTTTTAAATAATTTCCTCAAATTTCGAAAGATTTGAAAGGATTTCATAGGATTTATAAGATTTTAGAATATTGGAAAAGAATCCAAGGGATTTCAGAGAATTTCCAAGATTTAAAATTATTTTAAAGGATTTTTAAGAGATTTTAAAAGATTTCCGAGGAGTAATTCTGAGCGATTCCTAAGACTTTCAGTAAGGTATTTTCATAAATTTTCCTGGATCTCAAAGAATTTTATAGGGATTCATATATTTCAAGATATTTCAAGGAATTCATTCACAAGAATTGTATTTTGAAGCATTTCAACGATTTGAAAAGATTTTCAAACATTTCGAATATTTTTCAAGAATTTTAAAGGGTTTTTAAAGGTTTTGGAGGGTATTTTAAAACATTCCCAAGAATTTCCAAGGTTCTAAAAAATTTCAAGATATTTTGAAAGATTTCAAAGGATTTGAAACATTATAGGGTATTTTCGACATCCTATGTCTATGTCGTTGAGGTGTCTTTACGATATCGTAAAGACGTCCCCAAATTTTGTGCCCACTGGGTATTCATTTTTTTCTTTTTCACGGGAAAATTCTTCTAAACCTTCTGAAATTCTAAGAAATTCTTTGACACCGCATACAATTTTTTGAATTACTTGAAATTATTTGACTCTTTCGCAATTCCTTCAAAGTTTTTATATATCCTGAAAATTCCTTGGAACCCTTGAAACATTCTTTGGGAATGTTTTAAAATGTTCTTCAAATCCCTTAAAAAACCTTTTAAAACTCTTAAAATCTATTCGAAATGTTTGAAAATCTTTTCAAATCGTTGAAACCCTTAAAAAAACCTCAATTCTTGTGAATGAATTCCTTGAAATATCTTGAAATATTTGAAGCCCTATAAAATTCTTTGAGATCCAGGAAAATGTATGAAAATACCTTACTGAGAGTTAAAATATCTAATACCTTAATTAACTCTTGTGCAATCCCTTGGACTGCCATAAAGCCTTTTAAATTTCCTTAAAATGTTTCAAAGCATTGCAAATTTCTTATAATAATTAAAATCGTTAAAAATTCTATGAACTCCTCTGAAATCTGTTGAAATCATTTTAAATCACTGGAAATGTTTCAAATGATTTGAACTTCTTGCAAAAATTGGATAGAATAGCTTTTAGGTCCCAGTCCGTTTCTGAAATAAATATTTAAATTGAACATTTTTTCAGATATTAAGGCCATGTGACGAGTGGGTCACGTGACCGGCTTCCTACCTTACCGACACTTTTTTTATTTATAAACTTATTTGTCCAGTTTGAACGCGCAAATCAAAAACTGTGATTCGAGCCCCTCATAAACTACAATCATAAAGTGAAATTAAACATTTATTTTTTTAATTTGACTTTGAAGAGGGTTCTCAAAGCACCTATGGCCTTGAGGATTACATTCTCATTGCGATACTCGTGCTTTGCGCTCAACAGCTAGGTTATACAGACGATTGCTTTTGAGGAATAAAACCATGTAAACAAAATGAAACGGAACATTTTGTTTCCAAAATCGAAAATTCTCTTATTTTTGAAATTTTGATCGAATCACAAAATGTTATGAGAATAGTTTCGAAATATATTTCATATATAGTAAAAACTTCGATAGCCATTTTTTCATCTATCGGAAAAATATATATTTTTTTTATTTTTTTGAAAATTTTCAAAATGTTGAAAAGCATATAACTTTTTGAATTTTTATGGAAATAAAAAATTTCATTGGGATAATTTTCAAGAGTCTCTCCCATATAAAATAAATTTGGGCAAAAATTTCTGAAACTTGGAAAAAAATTTTTCAAATTTTGAAAATGCTCTAAAATTTTTTATTTTGGTCGGAAATATTTGGTTAACGAACTTGACCTTCATTTTGGAACCCTTAAAATATTTATGAAAGGCTGACTCGATTCGACAAATCCTTCAAAAGTTAGCGTGGCTACAACATTCAGGTAACCACACATACAGACATAAATACAGACCGACAGACAGACACGGACAAAATTTTATGATTTTCGGAATCTGTGAGTGCCAAAACGTGAAGATCAGTCAAAAACCAGAGATCGCAAATTTGGAAGATTGCATTACACTCTCACGAATGAGAATGTAAAAAACAACCATCCTACTTACGAAAGAGGCCACAGATTTTTGGAGATCCTGGATTAGTCCATCTTTGGCTCTTAACACCTCCTTCGATTTCTTCAAATCATCTCCTAAATGTTTAATTTGTTGTTGGAGGCTTGTGATTAGGGTGAATTTTGCGCTACACTCATCTAGCGAAATTTCAATTTTTTGATCGCGCGCATTCTGCATCTGTCGCACAACTTCCACTATCTTTTCTTGCAGAGTGCTTTTTGGCTCCTTCTGCTCAATAACTTTCTGATTTTTCGCTGCTTAATTTAAAAAAATTACTTTATTCCATACGCGTTATATATATATATATATATAACCAAATTTGGGAAATTTTGGGAAATCAAATGAAAGCTACAAGGAAGGTTTATTGAATCCTAAATGTTTATAATTACGAATTAAATTTCTAAAAACTAAATTATTTACAGCAGTTTCTTTCGCAGTGGGTATCTCAGGTACTGCTGCAGTATTTTCTGAATCCGTTGTGTCTATCTTTGCCTTGGTTCTCCGTGTGAAAAGATGTGATGCAGGACCACTTAATCTTTTAGTTTTTCTTAGAGTTTCTAACTTTTCAATCGAATCTGTAAAGGTTAATTGACTTTTATTTTAATGCGACTTTATTTAGAACTTAGTTTCACAAATTAGTTAAACTTTCAACCAAGTAGTTGAATTTTGAATCGAAAAAGTGGAATTATCATCGAAAAATGTAATGGTCCTTCTTTCAACCAAACATATTTTAATTTTAAATAAAAAGCAGTTAAATTTAACTAAAAAAGGCAAAATTTTCACGAAAATTACCGAATTCTCAACTAAAACAGAATAATTTCCTGACAAATAGTTCAATTTTCAAGTAAAGGACTTGAAAAAAATATCTTGTGAAAGTCAGAGATTTACATAATTTTCAATAACTGTCAAGCAGAATAAATTAGAAATTTTTCAATATTAATTTGAAATTATTTTATTCCGTTTATAAAAGAGTCTAGATTAAAAATAATATAAGTTTAAGATTCTGGTCTTTAATTATTACTGGTCAAGGAAAATGAAAAATTGGACAGGTAAAAATAGTCAGCTGTTTTTTTGAAAATTGAACTATTTCGTAGAAAATGAACTTGTTGCTTAAAACGCATGTTTTGGTGTTGAAAAGCAAGAAGATTTATTTTAACACAAATGAAAATCCTCTTAACCGTAAATTTAAGAGGAAAGCCCATTTGTGTCAAGATAAATCCTTTTGACACAAGAAGATATTTCTCTGAGTGTGCGCACCTTTCCTCATTCCTTCCATGAGGTCAACCCCTTCTTCATTATTCAATTTTGAGAATTGAGCTATAAGGAAAATCAATGGAAAAGAGAAGCAGGTGTATATTAAAAGGATACCTGAAGTCAGTGCCTCTACTAAACTTTTCAAGCATTTCCTCATCAGTTTAAGTTTGGACGCTTAATCGTGAAGTCATAATTGCATCTGCGATTTATACATTCGAGTATATGACGTAAAAGTTCGAGGATAACAGCATAAAACTTTAAACTAGTAACTTTCTTTATTGTGTTTACTCGGTATGCTGGTGTGGTGTGTCATTGTGAGTGTTAGTGGTAGTGCCTTAGCATTATAGGAATTACTTACGGACATACACTCTCATACACACATGCCCGTCGTCTACGCAGAAAGACAGAGAGAGAGAGAGAGAGAGAGATTAGTGACGCAGGAGCGACTACCCTTATTACAAACAGCCTTATATTTTAAATTGTTTATGAATCTGTACATATTGCACCTTGCTTGAGTGGTTTTTCCATCCTTTACAAACGACTTTTTTCTTTCTTCGTCACTGAGGACGGGTTCAATCCGCGGCCGAAGCGTTTACTAATCTGTACCCAAAAAAACTGAATTTTGAATAAAGTAGTTAAATTTTCAACCAAGTAGCTCAATTTTCAACTAAAAAATATACATTTGTAGTCAAAAATTGATTAGTTCATTTTTGAACCAAAAATATTAATTTTCCATAAGAAAAAGGAGGAATTCTTAACAAAATAGTTAAATTTCCAACTAAAGAGATCAATTTTCAACTAAAATGATGAATTCTTAACAAAAAAACTGAATTTTGAATAAAGTAGTTAAATTTTCAACCAAGTAGCTCAATTTTCAACTAAAAAATATACATTTATAGTCAAAAATTGAATAGTTAATTTTTCAACCAAAAATATTAATTTTCAATACGAAAAAGAAGGAATTTTTAACAAAATAGTTAATTTTCCAATTAAAGAGATCAATTTTCAACTAAAATGATGAATTTTTAACAAAAAAACTGAATTTTGAATAAAGCAGTTAAATTTTCCACCAAGTAGCTCAATTTTCAACTAAAAAATACACATTTATAATCAAAAATTGATTAATTAATTTTTCAACCAAAAATATTAATTTTCAATACGAAAACGAAGGAATTTTTAACAAAATAGTTAAATTTCCAACTAAAGAGATCAATTTTCAACTAAAATGATGAATCTTTAACAAAAAAAACTGAATTTTGAATAAAGTAGTTAAATTTTCAACCAAGTAGCTGAATTTTCAACTAAAAAATATACATTTATAGTCAAAAATTGATTAGTTAATTTTTGAACCAAAAATATTAATTTTCCATAAGAAAAAGGAGGAATTCTTAACAAAATAATTCAATTTCCAACTAAAGAGATCAATTTTCAACTAAAATGATGAATCTTTAACCAAAAAACTGAATTTTGAATAAAGCAGTTAAACTTTCAACCAAGTAGTTGAATTTTCAACTAAAAAAGATCAATTTTGAACCAAAAAAATTAATTTACAACCAAAAATGTACTAGTTGATTTTTCTGACAAAAAAGTTTTTTAATTTTATATCAAAAACAGTTAAATTAAAACAAAACAGATGAACTTTTCATAATAAAAGTTGGATCCTCAACTATTGACAGAATAATTTTCAAGCAAACAGTTGCATTTTTAATCAAAAAAAGGTGAAATTTCTACCAATAAAATTGAATTTGCAATCAAGAAAGATTTTTCAGTCAAGAGGAAAACCAAATTTTAACAAAACTGTTGCATTTTCTACAAAACAGATGAATTTTTCTCAAAAAATGATAAATTTTTAATAAAATTGTTAAATTTTCATCGAAATAATTAAATTTGCAACCAGTTACATTTTTATTTAAAAAAAGATGAAATTTCAACCAGAAGAGATGAATTTTCAACAAAATATGTAATAGTTGATATTTCAAATAAAAAATATTTCAATTTTAGATCGATAACAGTTCAATTTACCCAAAAAAAGAAAGAATTGAAAAGAAATTGAATTTTTAAACAAAGAGATAAATTTTCAACTAAAATGATGAATCTAGAACCAAAAGAATTAATTTTTAACAAAGTAGTTCAAGTTTGAACCAAGTAGCTCAATTTTCAACTAAAAAATATACATTTATTATCAAAAATTGAATTGAGCTATTTTAAGCTTTTTACATTTCTTTTCTTAAAAAATGATAAATTTCTACACATGATTAGAAATAAATACAATTCTCTATGGATAAATAGGAAAATTTACAACTTAAATTATTTTTTCATAATTTAAAATTTTTTAAAATTAAATTTTTAACCAAAAAAGACGAATTTTTAACAAAATACATGAATTTTGAACCAATAAAGATATTTTAGTCAAGAAAACCAAATTACAACCTAATTGTTACATTTTCTTCAAGACAAGTCAATTTTCAATCAAAAAGGATAACTTTTTAATAAAATCGTTAAATTCTCATCAAAATAATCAATTTTAAACAAAAACTGGAATTATACCAACACATTTTTAGTTAAAAAAGATCATTTTCAACGAAAAAAAAGAAGAATTTTCAACAGAATATTTAAATTTCCAGCCAAAGAGATGAATCTTACACTAAAAAATTAATTCTTAACAAAGTAGATAAACTTTTAATCAAGTAGTTGAATATTCAATCGAAAAAGATGAATTCTCAACGAAAAATGTAATAGTTGATATTTCAAATAAAAAATATTTTAATTTTAGATTGATAACAGTTAAATTTACAAAATAAATAGAATTTAAAAAAAAAAAGTTGAATTTTTAACCAAAGAGATAAATTTTCAACTGAAATGATGAATCTACAACCATTTTGCATAAAATTATTCATGATAAAATAGATTTGTTTTCGATCTTAATTTAAAAAAAAATTAATGTTTAACAAATTAGTTCAACTTTAAACCAAGTAGCTCAATTTTCAACATAAATATACATTTATAATCAAAAATTGAATTGTTAATTTTTCAACCAAAAATATTGATTTTCAAAACGAAAAAGAAGGAATTTTTAACAAAATAGTTAAATTACCAACTAAGGAGATCAATTTTCAACTAAAATGATGAATTATTAACCAAAAAACTGAATTTTGAAGAAAGTAGTTAAACTTTCAATCAAGTAGTTGAATTTTCAACAAAAAAAGATAAATTTTCAACAACAAAAAAATAATTTTCAACCAAAAATGTATTAGTTGATATTTCTGACAAAAAAGTTTTTAAATTTCATATCAAAACCAGTTGAATTCACTCACACACAACAGACAAATTTTTTGCCAAAAATATGCCACGGCACTTGCGAGATGGATGCAGAAAGCTGTCATCCTTGGGTCGCTTTGTGTCCTCAAAACATACCAGAGGTTCGCCGGCCTGTCGTTGTGATTTCTTCGTGTCCTGTGGCCACCCATCTCACGTTCGTGAGACGTGGCCATGAATGGAATTTACTGCGGTCCTACTGGGAGCCGATGTCATTTTGTAGATGACATTTGCTCCCAGTGGGACCAGTGGGATCAGTATTATCTAAAATTTTCTCTCATTTTCTGTGATAATGGAATTATCAGCGTGGAAAATTTTGTAGTATCGCAATTTATAGTTGGGCTACTTGATAAACTTTGAATTTATAAATAAATTTGCAGGAGGCCTGTCTGCAAAAACTATCTCAATATTTTGTAATCAATTTTAATCACTTTTTTTTTGTTTCATTTCTCAATTGAAAACTTCCCTCGTGAAAATAAATATCAACCTAATACCACTTTAAGATCAGTTCCAAACATTGTTTGGTCTTTTTCTGGTCTGTATCCTTCAGCCTATACCTGCATCATTTCTAGGGCATTGAAGTAGACACCACTCTCTTTTTCTGAAATATGGATGGCTGTCTGTATCAACAGACTAGCTATACCCCAAATTCCTGAAGGAGCTGGGCTGACTTATAAGCATTTATGAGATCTAGAGGCTGCAACCGGTTTCCATTATATTCATGGACATTGAAGGTTTCAACTGTTGGCTGGGACAAACGGACCGTGGTCTTCTGGGGACCAGAAAAGATCAGTTTATAATCACTTTCATACAGGTCTGTACCTGCTTATACTGTAGTCCCAAGTTGGTATTCCTTTTCACGAGGGTGCCGCTGAGACTCGAAGCCTGGGCCTTTTTCTAATTTCCTATCTTTATTACATTCTCATCAGAGAAGATAATTGATTTTTGTAAAATTTGACCCCACTAGTTTTGGTCGAATGTCTACGTCTTGTGACCCTCTGAACCCGAAAAACAAGTTTTTTATGAATGTGTCTATCTATATGTCTACCTGTATTTATATTCTCGCCGTTCAAATGCTGTCTTCTGTTTATCAAAGATTTCTCCCTCTCGAAAAATTTATAATTTTGATAAAAATAATTATTGCCTGAGCAAAAGGCTTCATTCCTCTCAATTTTATTGACCCGAGGATCTCAAAAGACCCCGGATATTTGACAAGTTTTCTTTCTTTCCTTCTCAAATACTTGAAGTAAAATATATTTTGCGTCAGTGCCGTACCTATAAAAAAATTCCAATTCGGACTTTACCAACGCCCTTATTGCAAAATCCAAACAGATTAAATGGCACTATTAAAGAAATAAACTTGAAATAATGTTTGATAAAAGAGTCAGGATCTCCAACTTTTCTCCGCTTTATAGGTTTTCCCTAATAACGAATTTGTTTGATTTTTCTTTTATTGTCTTCTGTTTTAAACGTATTGATTTTGGTTATAACTTCTGAATGGCTCAAAATTTAAATAGTTTTTGAGATTCTGCAGGGCCATAACTAGAAAGGGTTCCATGGCTACAAAAATAAAATAAGCTACGAAACTGGTAACTCGCAGTTAATCGAGATCGATGCAAAGGATGGTAAATTACTGTAATTCTCCTCCAAATAGATCTATACTATAAGCTGGCTAAAAGTGCACAATAATGCCTTCCAAGGAGATGGCAAAATCTTGCATCCCAAAAATTCAGAAATATTATGTCGAAATGTAGAAAAAAAGCAATCACATCGCATCATCACAAAAAATTATTCAATGTCCTCTGGCACGATCGGAAGCATCTGTTCAAAATGTCCAAGTCTCAAACTTCAATTTTCAGTCGGCGATTACGGCTGTCGACCGCGAAAGCGGTGATCGCCGAGAATTTCTCAGATTTTGTTTCTTAACTTCAACTCGTGTTGTGACTTACTTTACTAATAGAAACAACTGAAACTGACAGGACGTAATCTGTGGGGTAATATTGTGGGTTACAATTCGGTGGTAAAAAAAATGAGATAGCACTTAAGTTTTATCACACAAACAAATTCAGAAAAAATTTAAAAATTTTCCGACTTTCAGCTTCCCGCCAAAATATTTTTGGATATTCATGGACGTTGAGAATGATTAAAAGAAGTCCTGTGAATTTTTTAAGATTTTTTCTAACGATAGAAACAGAGAAAAAAATAAAATATATGGCGGCTAACGGTTTCAGATTAAGGGAAAAATTTCTTCTGATTGTATACTTTCAAATGCCTGACTCAACATTTGATTTCCTTTAGGGCCATTTTTTGCATGCTTACCCGGCTGTAACCTTAAAAAAAAGTTATAAAATAAAATATTTTCTTTTCGCTTGTCCCGACCGAGGACACAACTCTGGTCTAAGATCATTACAGAACAGTGTGATCTTTATGTTCCGTTCCTGGAAGACGTGTCACATGCTAGTGACATAACAGTTCTATCACTCTGTTCTATATTGGTTACATTACATAATTCCAGAACTTTCACATATCCTTACAGTAACAGCGTTACAGAACAGTGTGATCTTTATGTTTCTTTCTTGGAACACATGTGATATTTAAGAGACATGACAGTTCTATCACTCTGTTCGATATTGGTTACATTACATAATTCCAGAACTGTTACATATCCATACAGTAACAGCGTTACAGAACAGTGTGACCTTTATGTTTCTTTCTTGGAACACGTGTGACATTCAAGAGACATAACCTATGAGTTCTTACGAGGATTAAAAAAATATCGAGTGATTTCAAAAGATTTCAACTGAATATATATTTTAGGAAAATATTTTAGAGAATTTCAGAAGATTCCAAGGAAGGTTTTTCATTTCAATAATTTCAAGACATTTTAAAGGATTGGGCATATTGTAGTGTATTTTAAAAGAATCCAAGGCATTTTAAAAAGATGTCAATAATTTAGAGGAATTTGAAAAAAAAATTAAGAGCTTAAAATATTCAAGGGAATTTTGAAGTATTTCAAGGAATTGTGTATTTATTTAAATAATTTAAAGAAATTTTTAAAAATTAGGAATATCTTAGGGAATTTCAAAAAAATTAGAGGATTTGAACACTTTTAAAGTTTTCTTTAAGATTCCAAGGATTTTTTCATTTGATTTCATCAATTTAATTTATTTCAGAGGATTTAAAATATTTTAGAGTATTTTAGAAGATTCCAAGGCAGTTTCGACAGCTTGAAAAAGTTTCAACTTTCGAGTAATCTCAAAATATTTCATATAAATATGTAAGGAATTAGAAAAAGTAACAAGGCATTTTCAAGAGATCTCAATACTTTAAAAGAATTTCAAAAAATTGTAAAAGATTTGAAAACTTTTAGAGTATTTTAGAAGATGCCAAAACATTTTCGAAAGCTTGAAAAAGTTGAAAGTGATTTTTGAAGAATCGAAGGATTCTTTTTATTTCAATAACTTGAAAGAATTTCAAAGGACTGGACATTTTTTAAGGTGCTTTTAAAAATTACAAGGGATTTGAAGGGCTAAAAATAGAAATAGCTAAGGGTATTTTTGAAATTTTGAATTAATATGAAATAGTTTTTACTAATTTATTATTTCATGTTATTTTAAAAGATTAAAAGGGTTTTTACAAAATTTCCGAGGATTTCTCTGTTTTTGGAGGATTTTGAAAGCGCTCAAGGTTTTTGATTAAATGTCAAGGATTTTAAGAAATATCGGCAGATTTAATAGAATTTCACGAGATTTGATTTCGAATTCACTCTGAATTCGTATGAATACTTTTGAATTTTGCAGAATTTTTGGGATTTTTTTTAATTCTCGTGAATTCTTTAAAATTCAGTTAATTCTACGTAATACAGTGTATTTTTTTGTGTTTTCAGTTTTTGTTTAATTCATATTGAAGTCGGCACTTCATCAAATTCTTTTAAATTTCCTAGAATTTTTCTAAACTGAATTCAATCAATTTTTCATATTTTCATTTCTCTTAAACTTCATTTATTAAATTGTAATTTATATACGCATATACATGTTATGACTAACAAATCACAATTGATTTCAGAAATAACATTTCTTTTAATTTATAAAATAAAAAAGTTCATCACGGCAATATAATTTACAAATAATTTGAGTGTTAAACAAATTAAAGAGCCAATTATAATAAATTGAATTATAATTATATTCACAATTTTTCGAGGTGATAATGATGACAGAACTTACCTGCAAATGAGATATGAGAAATCCATTATGTACTACATTAACAGAGAAAAAAAATGAAAAGGAGCTTCTTATTGGAGACTACAGACATCATCCTGTGGTGCCTCCTAATTATTTTATAGAGATATTTTGCAACATTAATTAAATATACATAACATAGAGTAAATTAGTTTTTGGTTTATTCTGTTTCATCAAAACATTAATAGGCGCGCGCTTTGGCGCGCGCAAGACTGCTAGTTTATTATTAGTAGACTTTGACCAAGTTTGACTTCGGGCAGACAACTTTTATTTTAGTTGTTACTGCAGTTGAGAAATAATGCCTTATTAATAAACAAAGCATTCCGCTTCTCTTTGAGGAATAATTAATAGCGAATTATTTTTTTTCATTTATCAATGATTCCATATGACCAACAATTAAAATGTATTATTCTTTAAACAAACTCAATGAGAGGATTTATTATCTGGCTATTTTTCATCACTTAAACTTTACTTTTTAATTTGGTCAACTGCTGATAATTAATTGTGTAAGATTTCTAGAAACTTGAATAACGATTAACTATTGTTAAATATAGCCGTAAAATAAGACGTTCATTCCGCAACACAGCTCCGACCAATGCTGCGGATCAATCTCTCTAGCGATCACCCCACGTGGAGAGCCTCACAAAATTGTTATGTGTACCTTTCCACTTGGGCCGATTCGTACCCAAGGTCTTTATTTCAGGCTTCATTCACTCTACTCACATTCTTTTTATAAACTATTTGTAGCCACACTTTTCTGTCCTGGCAAACTATTCTAGCTTCCTTCACGTCCATGCATTTTTTCATGCAAGCTCTCGTGTTTCTACTGCTTTTTATATCTCTTCGGATTAATGTCTCATTCACAGATTCTAATCATTCTTTTGGCCGTCTACCTCTGGGCATACTGCCATTTATTTTACATTTATACACATGTTTGGTCAGTCGTTCTTCTTTCATTCTTTCAACATGTCCGAACCACCTTAAGTCATTTTTTTCCCATATATCAACTAGTGTCTTCCCTGTACCACATTCTTTGAGGATTATCTCATTTCAATCTTTGCCCTTCAGTGACGCAGACATATTCAATGAGGGTATTTAATGTATTATTTTCAATCTTGCCGCTCTGTTGTCCTATATCTTCACCTCCTAATAATTCTCTAAAAGAGTCTTTTAAAGCGTCTACTATCCCGTCTGTATCATATAGCATTTCACCTTTGTTGTTTCTCATGCTAACAATTCATCATCAATATGTCTGTCATGCCTGAGAGCCCGTCTCGAGCCGTTTGCAATGTTGCAAACAATCACACAGTTATTACGTAAGTTTGTCATGCCTTTGAGCCTGTCCCGAGGCGTTTGCAATGATGCAAACAATTCATCATCACTATGTGTGTCATGCCTGAGAGCCCGTCTCGAGGAGTTTGCAATCTTGTAAAGAATCACACAGTTAGTACGTAAGTTTGTCATGCCTGAGAGCCTGTCTCAAGGCGTTCGAAATGTTGCAAACAATCCATCAGCATTATGGTTGTCATGCCTGAGAGCCTGTCTCGAGAAAGGTGCAATATTGAGAACAATCACACAGTCAGTGAGTCAGTTTGTCATGTCTGAGAGCCAGTCTCGAGGCGTTCGCAATGTTGCTGAAAATTCATCATCAATATGTCTGTCATGCCTGAGAGTCCGTCTCGAAGCGTTTGCAATGTTGCAAACAATCACACAGTCAGTACGTAGTTTGTCATGCCTGAGAGCTTGTTTCGAGGCGTTCGCAATGTGGCAAACAATCGATCAGCAGTATGGTTGTCACGCCTGATAGCTTGTCTCGAGGCGTTTGCAATATTGAGAGCAATCACACAATCAGTGAGTCAGTTTGTCGTGCCTGAGAGCCTGTCTCGAGGCGTATGCCGTGTTGCAAAACAATTCAACATCAATATTTCGGTCATGCCTGAGAGCCCGTCTCGAGGCGTTTGCAATTTTGAGAACAATCACACAGTCAGTGTGTCAGTTTTGTCATGCCTGAGAGCCTGTCCCGAGGCGTTTGCCATGTTGCAAACAATTCATCATCAATATGTCTGTCATGCCTGGGAGCCCTTCTCGAGGCGTTCGTAATGTTGCAAACAATCACACAGTCAGTAAGTAAGTTTTGCATGCCTGAGAGCCTGTCTCAAGTCGTTTGTAATGTTGCAAACAATTCATCATCAATATGTCTGTCATTTCTGAGAGCCCGTCTCGAGCCGTTTGCAACGTTGCAAACTATCACACAGTCAGTGAGTCAGTTTTTCATGCCTGAGAGCCTGTCTCGAGGCGTTCGCAATGTTGCAAACAATGCATCATCAATATGTCGGTCATGCATGAGAGCCCGTCTCGAGGCGTTTGCAATGTTGAGAACAATCACACAGTCAGTGAGTCAGTTTTTCATGCCTGAGAACCTGTCTCGAGACGTTTGCCATGTTGCCAGCAATTCATCATCAATGTGTCGGTCATGCCTGAGAGCCCTTCTCGAGGCGTTTGCAATGTTGCAAACCATTCATCATCAATATGTCTGTCATGCCTGGGAGCCTGTCACGAAGCGTTTGCAATGTTGCAAACAATCACACAGTCAGTGAGGCAGTTTGTCATACCTGATAGCCTATCTTGATGCGTTCGCAATGTTGCAAACAATTCATCATCAATATGTTGATCATGCATGAGACCCCGTCTCGAGGCGTTTGCGATGTTGAGAACAATCGCACAGTCAGTGAGTGAATTTTTCATGCCTGAGAGCCTGTCCCGAGGCGTTTGCAATGTTGCAAACAATTCATCATCCCTATGTGTTTCACGTCTGAGAGCCCATCACGAGGCGTTTGCAATGTTGCAAACAATCACACAATTAGTACGTAAGTTTGTCATATCTGAGATCCTGTCTCGAGGCGTTCGCAATCTTGGAAACAATCACACAGTCAGTGGGTCAGATTGTCATGCCTGAGAGCCAGTCTCGAGGCGTTTGCAATGTTGTGAAAAATTCATCATCAATATGTCTGTCATGCCTGAGAGCCTGTCTCGTGACGTGTGCAATGTTGAGAACAATCACACAGTCTCTGATTCAGTTCGTCATGCCTGAGACCCTGTCTCGAGGCGTTCGCAATGTTGCAAACAATCCACCAGAAGTATGGTTGTCATGACTGAGAGCCTGACTCGAGGCGTTTGCAATATTGCAGACAATCAGTCAACAGTATGATTTTAATGCCTGAGAGCCTGTATCGAGACGTTTGCAATGTTGCGAGCAATCACACATACAGTGAGTCAGTTTGTCACGCCTGAGAGCCTGTCCTGAGGCGTTTGCAATGTTGCAAACAATTCATTATACATATGTGTGTCATGTCTGAGAGCCCGGCACGAGGCGTTTGCAATGTTGTAAACAATCACGCAGTTAGTACGTAAGTTTTTGATGCTTGAGATCCCGTCTCGAGGCGTTCGCAATGCTGCAAACAATTCATCATCAATATGTCGGTCATGCATGAGAGCCCGTCTCGAGACTTTTTCAATGTTGAGAACAATCACACAGTCACTGAGTCAGTTTGTCATGCCTGAGAACCTGTCTAGAGAAGCTTGCAATGTTGAAAGCATTCACACAGTCAGTACGTAAGTTTGTCATGCCTGAGAGACTGTCTCGAAGCGTTCGCAATGTTGCGAACAATCCATCAGCGGTATGGTTGTCATGCCTGAGAGCTTGTCTCGAGACGTTTGCAATGTTGAGAACAATCACACAGCCAGTGAGTCAGTTTGTCATGCCTGAGAGCCTGTCTCGAGACGTTTGCCATGTTGCCAGCAATTCATCATCAATGTGTCGGTCATGCCTGAGAGTCTGTCTCGAAGCGTTCGCATTGTTGCAAACAATCCATCAGCAGTATGGTTGTCATGCATGAGAGCCCGTCTCGAGGGGTTTGCAATGTTGAGAACAATCACACAGTCAGTGAGTGAGTTTGTCATGCTCTATTACCCAAAAATGGTACAGTTAAATTTGTATAGAAAAACAGTAATTTTTAATTTAGAAAAACGAATTTTTTTACTAAACAGTTCAATTTTCTACTAAATAGTTAAATTATCTGCCAAATTCTAGAATTTTGAAGCCAAAATACGAATTTTCCACAAAACAGGCGAATTTTCAACCCAAAAATATAAATTTTCAACAAGAAAGTTAATTTTCAAGCAAATAGTTGAATTTTTTAAATTTTCAAAAATTTTCAATTCGTGCGCCGCATTATATTCAATTTGGAAAGTTCAAAATAAGAAATTGATTTTCTACCAAAGAAGATTAATTTTAACAAGATACATACGTTTTAGTCAAAACAGTTGAATTTTTAACCATAGAAATGAATTTTCAACTAAAATGAAAAATTTTTAATAAAAAAAAATTAATTTCCAATCAAGACGATTAATTATTTCCCAAAAGGGATGAATTTTCCAAAAAAACGTGAATTTTTAACTGAGAAAGATCAATTTTCAACCCAAAATAGAATAGTTATATTCAAGTTAAAAAATTAATTTTTAACCATAAAAAATGAATTGTCTACAAAATAGTTAAATTTTTAACCAATAGGATTAATTTTCTACCGAAAAAGATTAATTTATACAACATACATAAATTTTCAAAAAAATATTCTGATTTTCCACCAAAGAAATGAATTTTTAACTAAAATAACAAATTTTAAGAAAAAAAAATTAATTTCAAACCAATAAGATTAATTTTTTACAAAAAAGGTTAATCTTCAGCCAAATAGTTGAGTTCTCTACGAAAAAAATACGAATACTCAACAAACTAAATAAATTAAAAAAAAATAGTTAAATTTGTAAAAAAAGATCAATATTTTTCACTAAAAATGGATTAGTTGAATTTTTATTTAAAAAAAAAATGTCTACCAATTTTTACCAATTTTTAGTGAAAAAAATGGTTTTTGGTTAAAAAAATTAGTTTTTCACCAAACAAAAAATGTTTAACAAAGTCGTTTAATTTTCTACCGAAGAGATGAATTTTTAAAGAAAAATGTAATATTTTAAGGAAAAAGATTTTTATTTAAAAAAAGAAACAGTTGAATTTGAACAAAAAAGGTAAATTTGCAACAAATTTTTTTAGTTAAGAAATAAATAAAATTTCAATCAAATTGTTGAATTCAAAACACAAAAAGACGAATTTTCAACAAAATACACGAATTTTTAAATAAAAAAGACAAATTTTAACCCAAATTGAATAGATATGTTAAAAATTTTATATTTCAAAAAAAAAATGAATGTTCAACAAAAAAGTTAATCTTCTGTCAAATAGTTGAGTTTTTTACAAAAAAGGACAAATTCTCAACAAAATATATAAATTTTTGACCGAATAGTTGAATTTTCAACTAAAAAAGATTGATTTTCTGACCAAAAAGACGATTTTTCAACAATTTAAATAAATTTTTAAACAAATAGTTGAATTTGTAAAAAAAAAGATAAATATTTTTCACTAAAAATGGATTAGGTAAATTTTTATTACAAAAAAAATTTTTACCAAATTGACTATGCTGTTGAAAATTTGACATTTTTGGATAAATTCAACTGTTTTCTATTTTAAATATCTTTTATGAAATATCTTTTTTGATAGAAAGTTAATGTATTTTGTTGCAAATTTTTCTTTTATAGTTGACAATTCAACGGCTTTGTTGAGAATTCATTTATTTCCTAGGAAATTTGTCGTTTTTGGTAAAAAATTTAAATTTGAATTCAAAATCTTACTTTTTCTTTTTTGTTTAAGAATGTATTTTTTTGAGTCAAAAATTCATATTTTTGGTTTGAAAATTTATATCATTTTGTAGAAATTTCATCTTATTTTGTTAAGAATTCAACATTCTAGTTATGGATTAGTATTTTTCGGTTGAAAATTAACTTTTTTATTGGAAATTTACATTTTCAGGTTGCAAATTAAACTATTTCGTAGAAAATTCAACTATTTGGTCAAAATTTGAAATACTTTGTTAAAAATTATTTTTTCTTTAGTTGGAGATTCATCACTTTAGTTAAAAATTCAAAAATAATAAAATAAACATTTTCTTGGTAGAAATATAAATTATCACGTGTTTCGTTGAAAATTCATAGTTTTAGGTTGAAAATTCAACTCCTCGGTTTCAAGTTGGACTTTCTTAAAAAATTATATTTTGTTTGAAGATGCATAATTTTAGTTAAAAATTCATTTCATTGGTCGAAAATTGAACTGCTCTGTTGAAAATTGTTTTTTCATTTTATCAAAAATTAATTTTTTATAATGAAAATGTACCTGTGTCATTTTTGGTTAAAAACGGATTTTTCGTAGTTTAAAAATTACACTATTTGGTTAAAAATTTATATAATTTATTAAAAATTCATCTGTTTTCCTAAAAATCTCTCAATTCCCCAATCTTGAGAGATAGTCCCAAGAGAATATATTTTTATCCTCCCTGAACCCGTTTTTTTCTCTTCTGACGAACGTTAAACGCGTTTATGACAGCTTCTCTTGAAATTTTTTTTGCCCTAGGGCTTGAAAAGTGTAGCTAATTAATTCATCTTCATCCATGTGCAAGAAATTAATTCTTCACATTTAGCTGAAAATATGCGACGGAATAAATTAGAGGAGTTTTTAAGGCCATGTGACGAGTGGGTCACGTGACCGGCTTCCTACCTTACCGACACTTTTTTTATTTGTAAACTTATAAGATTTCAAACATTTCATAAATATTGCAAGGATTTCAATGATTTGGGAAAGGCGTGTACACCAGATTTCAAATATTTTACCAAGATTTCGAACATTTCCAAAGATTTTCAAACTTTTAAAAGATTCCAAAGATTTCAAGGATTTCAAATACGACTTATCTTCCCAAAATTAGGAATTTGTTTATTTATAATTCTACTTCCTTTAAAAATTGTTGGGCAATAAAAAATGGAATTGCTCAAGTTTTGTATCAATAACAAACGGCTATTTCATTATTTGGAGTAAAAAAAGGAAACTTGGATGAAGACTCTGATAAAAAAGAATAACTTTGAACAGAAAAACAATGAAAATTTAAAAAAAATGGTTAATTTTTAACCAAAAAGTAATTTTTGATGAAAAAGATTAATGTTCTACCAAAAAAGACGAATTTTGAACAAAATACATGAATTTTCAATAAAATGATTCAACTTTAAGACAAATTATCTACAAAAAAGTTGAATTTTCAACCAAAAAATATAAATTTTTAACGAAGCATGTAAAGATTGTTATTTCAACAAAACAATTGCATTCTTAAACAAGAAAAGTAAGTGTCTACAATGAAAAACGAATGATTAACAAAAAAGTTGAAGTTGAACTAAAAAAGATAAATTCGTTTTTAAATAGTTATATTTTTAACTGAAAAAGATATATTTTCAACCAAAAATAGAAGAGCTTAGTTTCAGTTGGAAAAATATATTTTCAACCAAACATGAAACGAATTTCCATCAAAATATTTAAATTTTCAACCCAAGAGGTGATCCTTCCACTAAAAAAAAAGTACTTTTAAAAAAGTAGTTGAATTTTGAACAATATAATTAAATTTTGAACAATATAATTAAATTTTTAACCAAATATTAATGAAATTTTTAACCTAACGTGAATATCGGGCCATAAATAATATAGTAGCCTTTTCAATGAAAAAATAAAATTTAACCCAAAAATATAGTTGAATTTTCTTATTAGGTTTGAGTTCTAAATTTCATTCAAGTTCGGAACGTTATTCCCATTTATAACCCCCCCCCCCTGGTTACAAACCTCCTTAAATGCAGACAAACTTGTTTATTTGCAAAAGTGGAATTTTTTAAATGCAGCTCGCTACTCTATTTTTTAAAAGAATTTTAAAACAACAATAAAGTTAGGCACGGATTGAAAAACTTCCTTTTGCTGTTTTCTTCAGCAGGAACTTAATTAAAATCAATTGAATTGTCGTCTTTTTTCATATTCATCGTATTGTTCTTTATATTTATTATCATTCTCTTCATCTTCCTATTTGTATACATTTCTCGAATATTAAAGCACACACATGAAATGTTTTATAAAAAAAATCAATGCAAATTGACGTTTGTTGCAATATACCGTTATTCTCTTTATTAGCCATGCCGATGAAATTTGTCACTGAAAAATTAAAGTTTCTTGAAACTCTTTTCACTTTTTAAAAACACTAAATGCACATAAATATTGAAGTTAAAATATCTCTATCTGAAACTATCTGTTAAAAAATTTTCCTCAAAAATATTTGTTCAATACTCAACAATTTCGTTAGTATTTCACTCTGAGTAATCGCAATTTGTATTTCTAAAAACTGATTTTTAATCAGGGATACTCTGACATTTCCTTCCACCAAAAGCAATAACTAGATTTACAGTTGACTTTTTATTTTTATAAACTAGGACAACTGAAAAATCCCAAAAAATTAACTTTCCAGCACTATAGGAAATTCTAAAAGTAAATTTGCCGGAATAGAAAATTGCCGAATTTAGAAAATTACCGTAATAGAAAATTGCCAAATTAAAAAATTCCTGAACGTTCAAAAATATTACCGAAATTGAAAATCCTCGACACTCGAGAATTCCAGACATTATAATTTTGCCGATTTTACCCATTAAAAAATTGTTTTTCATAAATATTTACCTCAGTAATTTTTTCAACAATGAAATAAAATATTTCATTTTATAAAAAAGTTTCAATTTCATTAATTAACAAAAATTAATTGATGAAATATTTATTGAACACAATTCTTGTATTTGTTGTCCCCTTCCGACCAATTTTCAATTAGAGTGGGGTAAATAATTATGTAAAGTTGACAGCATTAATTATTTAAGCAATTTACTATTATTGTTAACAATCTTTAATTTGAGTATTGCTAAGAGCAATTATAAATTGTTCAAAAAATGTATGTAAAAGTCTAGTTATCAGTATAAAGTATTATTTCATGTATTAGAAACAATTTGCATTAGAAGAAACGCAAAAAATTATAGCTAGCGAGAAAAACTCTCGAAACCCATTTTTTCACTTATGGGGTATTTTAGTATTCTATAAAACAAACTTACGGGGATGGTATTTGAAAAGTTAAATCTCATTCGTATTCTATGGCAAATTGTGAAGAGAAATGTTAAGCTTAAACTTGATTCTGCTAATATGAATGATTCTGAATAAAATTTACAAAAACATGTTTTTTTCTTATTGGAAATACATAATAACTTCATAGAGCTTGCGCCACCTGTAAATGTCATTTTTTCCAAAACAACACAAATCGATTTTTCTTGTGTGGATTCGAAGACATCTGTGGGCGATATGCATACATATTCGAAAAAAATGCATTGGAATTTGTTTTTGAATTTTGATGCATATTGCCCGAAAATTTGCTTTTGTTTTTTTAATAATATTTTTAAGTTTATATATATATATATAACTACGAAGAAACGAATTTTCACCCAGTTGAATTCAACAAAAAAACGATTTTTTAACAAAATAGTTTGTTTCTCAACCAGATAGATGAATTTTTAACAAAGAAGATTAATTTTATAATCAAAAAGATAATTTTCCAACAAAAGAGTTAAGTTTTCAATCTAAAAAGTCAAACGTTTTAGAAAAAAATTGAATTTTGACCGAAAAAGATAAATTTTCAACCTGAAATATAACTTTCAATGAGGAAAAATAAATTTTTAAACAATTGAATTTTCAATTAAAATATAAGCTTGTAGCCAAAAATATAATCTTCAAATTTTCAGTTAAGAAAATTAATTCTTAACAAACAAAATTAATTTTTTACCAGTGAAGTTCAGCAAAAGAAACAAAGGAAAATTTTCAACAAAATATTTCGATCTTCAAACGAAAAAAATTAATTTTTTTCCTAAAAAGGATAAATTTTTGGATAAAAAAATGAATTAAAAATGGGTTATATAAAAAATTTCAACTGAATAGTATAATTTTTAAGAAAAGAGGTAAATCTTTTCAAAAACATGAATTGTTAACAAAGTAATGCAACTTTTAATGAAGTAGTTGATTTTTTTCAAAAAAATTTATAATTATAAAAACCGGCGATATTATTATGAAACTTATTTTTTTTAAGTATCGGTCTTGCCGAGGATCTTTCTTGTCAGTATATTCAGTAACATGAAAAGATTGTGAAACCGTGAATCAACAAAAGAACTAATTAATCTCGTAAGAAAATTATTTTTGTGTATCTTAGGCAAACATTTTTAGTAATAATAAAATTATTTTAATGAAGCTTTACAAGACGTCAGATATTTTATATCTATTATCTAATCATAACATTATTTATTCTGCAATCATTTTGCACCAGGGACTTAATAAATAAATTCTAAATTCTAATTTATTAGTTGAAATAAAAATGTTTCTGACATGTTGCTATATATAGATTGGTTGTGAAATTTCAGAACCTTTGAACAAAATTGGTTTCAATTTTTTTTTTTTATTTAATTAACATATATAACTTTTATAAAACAGTTGAATTTTCAACCGAAAAAGATGAATTTTCAAAAAAATAGTACAATTTCAACCAAAGAGGTGATTTTTCAAACTAAACTTATGCATATCCAACTAAAAAATAAATTTTTAACAAAGTAGTGCAACTTTAAACCAATCAGTTGAAGCTTCAACCACCAATAAAATTAAGTTTGCACTAAAAATTTTTTTTAACGAAATACACAAATTTTTAACCAAAAGAGTTTAATTTCCAACTAAAAACAAATAAATTTACTAACAAAAATGGAATAGTTAAAATTTCAGATAAAAAAAATAAATTCCAATCCAAGCAAAAAGCGAATTTTCAACCGAATAGTTGAATTTTGAATTAGAAAATATAAATTTACAACAAAAAATGGAATAGTTAAATTTTGATTAAAAAAAATTATTTTTCATTTTAAAAAATCGTCAACCAAAAATATAATATTTGAAACAAGAAACTAATTTCCTACCAACAAAAAAACGATTTTTCAAAAAATACATAAATTTGTAACCAAATAGATGAATTTTCAAATTAAAAAGATAAATTTACTATTAAAAATTGTTTCGTTGAAATTTCGAAGAAGAAAATAAACTTCAATTTAAAAAAGGCGAATTTTCAATAAAATAGTTGAGCTTTCAACGAAAAATATTAATTATCAACAAAGAAGATTGATTTGCTATCAAGAAAGTAAAATTTTACCCAAAATATATAGATTTTGAATTAATTAATTGGATTGTTGAACTTTCAGTCGAAAAATCAATTTTAAATAAAAAAAGAACGAACTTTCAAGAAAATGCTTCAATTTTTAACTCAAGTGATCAATCTTTAACTGGAATAGTTACATTTTCATTAAAAATAAATTTTGAACCAAAAAACAACAATTTTTCATGAAAATAGTTCAATTTGTAACGAAAAAAAAGGTGAATATTCCAATAAATGAAATAATCTTCTTTCAAAAAAACTACTTTTTTGAGAAAATTCTGGAATTTCCTACAAAGAAATCAATTTTTAAGTAAAAGAGATACTTTTTAGGAAAGAATGTAAAAGTTTATAGTTTAACTAGAAAAGATTTTTATTTTAAATCAAAAAGCGAATAGATCAATTTTTAACTGGAATAGTTAAATTTTCAGTTAAAATAAATTTTTAACTGAAAAACAAGGATTTTCCACTAAAATTATGAATCTTCATCCAAAAAAAAAAAACTATTTTTTTTCAGAAAATTGTTGAATTTTCTACAGAGAAATTTATTTTCAACCAAAGGAGATACATTTTAAGAAAGAATGTAAAAGTTTATAGTTTAACCAAAAAATATGTTCATTTTAAATCAAAAAGCAAATAGTTCAATTTGTAGCTGGAATAGCTAAATTTTCAGTTTAAAAAATTACTTTTCATTCAAAAAAACCTGGAACCAAAAGTATAAGATTTCGAACAAGAAACTAATTTTCTACCAAAATAATACGAATTTTTGACAAAATACGGACATTTTTAAGCAAATAGTTGAATTTTCAACTTGAAAAGACATATTTAATATCAAAAATAGAGTCGTTAAAATTTCAAATAAAAAAAATAAACTTCAATTTGAAAAAGGCGACTTTTCAACAAAATAGTTGAGATTTCAACCAAAAACATGAATTATGTACCAAGAATATTTATTTTATACCAAAATAAAATCGCCTTGATTTCAAGGGATTCCGGAGATACATCATTCATACTGAAAATAAATCCGAGAAACGAAATCTCTTCCCGAGCGAACAATGTTTTAATCAATTTCAACGTTACTTCAGCTTGACGCAAGCGATCTGAAACTATATTTTAATGTTGGGCGTAATCTTTAAAGGAATTTGAGTAAATAACCAGATCATCCACATAAGCTGTTAGAAAACTTGAAAGTTCATCTTTAAAAATACGATATAATGCTCTGTTGAACTGACCATCAGCCGTATTCACATCAAAAGACATCCGATAAAACTAGTAACATTGGTCATCTATCAGAAACGCTGTGTATATTTGTGATTCCTGAGCAAAGAGTATAAGGTGATAACCCTAAGTCGAATCTGAGCTCGTGAGAAACTTCGCGCCTGAATATAACTGGATGAGATGCTCGATAGCTGTAGGACCTGCAAGCCCTTGTTCTAAATATTAATTTAGTGTAAGGGCAACAAGACAAAGTCTCACATATCCATCTTTTTTCGCCGCAATTCTTATGGGATTGCAATGCAGACTACGTGCATGTTCAATAACCCTTAATCCTAATAATCTATCAAACTCTGACACTATATGCTCACGATACGCGATATAAATAATACAGGATAATCGGATTGAAAATTGACTAGATTTTAACTTCAATGTGTGGTTGTAGCTAGTGAAACACCAAGGATTATCTTCATACGTTAATACAGTATCACGACTTGTTGTTAGACCTCGTATGACCAAGTCGTTCGTTAGTTCTTAGACGACAGTAGCCGCAGTACAGCAATGGAAAGCAACCTCACAATAAGTAAAGATTTGAGTTTGAGTCTGCATTTGAGTCTGCAAAGTTGAGAGAGTATTACCCCCCACCTGACGTTTATTACAATTATTCTGATTTCGATCATTTGACGGTCATCGATTGACCTGAATACTCGCATTAAAATGAGAAGTTTGATGATTTCTGAAGCTTTGGCTGTTTGCATTGCTCTACTTTTGCAAGTTTTTTCGTAACGAGCGTAGTCAATGTTTTTATAATTGCGCCTATCAAAATCACGGCTATCATAATCGCGCTGGTGACATTCCCGGCTATGATTAGAATCACATCTGTTATCAAATACAAATCAGGGTGTAGGTCGATAGATCATAATTGACGAATGTGAGTGAGCTATGACAAACTTGAAACAAGTGCAAAAATAAAGAGGAGGAAATGGGACAAGTCATTCAAGGATACAATTTTTGTGGCCCAGACAGCGAAATCCTGGATCAATAAAGAATCCACAATCAATTTATGATCCAAAGTTATTTTTCAAGCTGATCTTTATCGCAATATCTACTTGTGGGTCGGAAAAACACAGCATATAGAGGTCCAGTTTTTAGCATTCCATAATTCAGAGGCGCAAATTCTGGTCGCCCAGCATTCAGTCATCCATTAAAAAATGTCGCAGTTCAACGACCGTCAAGGTGAGCGAAGTTCTTGATTCACCATCCTATGATTAAAAATCCTTTTTATTTTGCACCAATTTCAATAGTATATTTCAAAAAAATGACGAACAGAAGGGCCATCAGTAGAAAAAAACCACGCTAACGAGCAGCATTTTTCAAACAGGAGAGCGAAATAATCATCGTTATTGAAACACGACCCTTTATGGGACTAATTTAAAAAAACGCGAAATAAATTACATTCGCTGGATGAAAACGATAATGATTCAAGTGCTTATGAAAATGAAAGAACATTTTGCAAGAGTAGGTTTTTCACTCTCAACGGAGAAAGCAAAAAAGGGTATTTCAAAGCATAAGGTCGCGAAAGAAAATTCTAAATCAATTCCACCAACAGCGATTTGGGTCTAAAAAGCGCCGGCGTTAGAGAAAGAGTCTAAAATACAGCTTCTTTTAATCCGTTGAATACAGCTCCTTTAAATACAATGAATACGGGTCCTCTATATAAATTAAATAGAGAGAACAAAGAAAATGGAGTTTCATTAAATAAATTAAATAGAGGAAATCCAGAAAATACATACATCCTGTAGACCCATTAAACAGAAAAAATGTCGGAAACCGATGTTCAACCAATTTGCAGAACGCGTGTTTTTCAGGCGATACAGGTAATTGTTTTTTGACTTTAATCTTCCCATACTCGAAATGCCATCCTTTTTAGGAGTTTTTGACACGTGGTTAGGATTTCAAAAGACATTTAATTAGATGGTGCATACCAATCCTCAGGTTTCCCCTATATTTATATTCCATTACCTAAAATAATGTTTCACAGGTTGTGCAGCCGAGGTAATAGCTCTGCTGGAATCATCTAACAAAAATCACGAAATGGAATGGAAATTGTTAACCGATCGCTACGATAATCGCAAATCTAAAAAAGTTTTTTGCTCAACTTAAGAGGGCTAGCGCAATTCACTCTGATAACGGCAA
Organism: Andricus grossulariae; assembly: GCA_011634705.1. Classification (NCBI taxonomy): domain Eukaryota; kingdom Metazoa; phylum Arthropoda; class Insecta; order Hymenoptera; family Cynipidae; genus Andricus; species Andricus grossulariae. The sequence goes on along the minus strand of JAABKJ010075445.1, from coordinate 74,929,631 downwards.
CAATTTCCTAGTAGCCAACAGAGGATAAAAAGATCTGAAACAGTTAATTAAAACAATCAACAACGACCTGGAGGTCAAAAACGTAATTAAGACTCAACAGGTGAGCAGGCAATTTATTACTTCCCACTAACCACTCTTCAGCGGCCTCTGGGAGGCCCCAATGTCTTCTGACCCAAACGATCTTCCTTGGTTGTTAAGCAAGGTCAGCGCCAGGTAGGTACATTGAACTGAGGTGAACTTTTGGTGGTAAATCGCAGATATCTCTGGCAGACTACGCTAGAGGCAGAACTTTTGTTTAATGAAATCGCTTGGTCATCGTTTGATCATATTTGGAAAACAAGTGTTCAAAATTGAAGTACTAACATCACGCCCGACACCAAATTTCAATTTTTTTCGAAAATTCTTTTACCGAAAGTGTATGAGTTATGAATAAAAAGGTCATTAGGACTATACTCGCGAGCGACGCCTTCTCAAGTAGTACTGACCTTCTTTGGTCAGCCATGGCCTTGAATAGAATATGATGGGTCAGACATCCTGATAAGAAAATTATTCAACAAAAGAAATTTTTAGAAGACATGCATGATTACAGCCCTTTTTCATTCCTGTGCAGCGGGGCTAAAGTTCTACTTTTCATGAGTAAAAAGTGACTTCATACGCAAAGTTTTGCCGAAAATTTAAAAAAATGTTCCATTATCTAAATTTCCGTATATTTTCAAATTTTCCAAATTTTTGGTTTGATAACTGTTGGCGATTATACACTTTTGGAATTAAAACTTTGGCGCTTATTCCCTTTTGTACGACAGACGGACGGACGAACGGACAGACACCCGGCCGAAACAATAAGGATTTCAGCCCGGGTCTACGAAAACCTAAAAACTGAGAAATTTTGATATTTTTAGAAATTTAGAAAATTAAAAAAATTCCAGAAGTGTCAGAAATTTCAATAATTTAAACATTTTTTCAACATTTTTAAAAGTGTAAACATTTTGAAAAAAGCTAAAGCATCTTAGAAATTTAAGAAAAATTTAGAAATTTTGATAATTTCAGAAATTTTGAGCAGTTTATAAATTTTGATAATTTCAGAAATTTTTAAAAGTTTAGGAATATTGATGATGTGAACATTTTTTAAAACATTTTCAAGTTTTTTCAATTTTTAAAAATTTCAAATTTTTCTTTAAATTTTAGAAATTTTGAACAGTTTAGAAATTTGGATGATTTTAGAAATTTTAAACAGTTTAGAAATGTTGATAATTATACAAATTTTAATAATTTTTGAAAAATTCAGACATCTGGGAAACTTTCGTAATCTTATAAATTATGGAAATTTTATAAATTTTGAAATAATGAGACGTTTTTATAATTTCAGAAATTGTGATGATTTGAGAAATTTTGAACAATTCGGGAATTTTAATAATTTTACAAATTTTAATAATTTTCCAAATTTTAATAATTTTTGAAATTTTATATATTTTAGACTATTTGGAAATCTTTGTAACTTTATAGATATGGAAAATTTGATACATTTTTGTTATTTTAGAAATTTTGTTATTTTAGAAATTTTGATAATTTTAGAAATTTTGTACGGTTCGGACGTTTTGCCCATTTTTTAAATTTCAATAAATTTTGAAAATTGTATACATTTTAGATATTTGGGGAAATTTTTTAATCTTATACATTCTTGAAATTTCATAAATTTTGAAAATATGAGACGTTTTTGTAATTTTAGAAATTGTGATAATTTGAGAAATTTTGAATAGTTCAGAAATTCACAAATTTTACAAATTGCACAAATTTTACAAATTTTACAAATTTTACGAATTTTTATAATTTTACAAATTGTCATAATTTTACAAATTTTCATAATTTTAATCATTTTTGAAATTTCAGACATTTCAGACATTAAAAAAATTTTGAAATTTGAAAATTTTTTGAAATTTTGATAATTTAAAGAATTTGGAACACTTTAGAAATTTTGAAAATATACGAAAATTTACATAATCCAACATTTTTCGATATTTTTGGAAATTTCCGATACAACAGTTTTTGCGGAAAATTTTCTAGTCAGTATGTCTGATTCATCATATCCCATTCAAGGAGATGGCAGACCAAAGAAGGTCACTACTACTTACGAAGGCCCCGTTCGCGAGTATGGTGCTAATGCCTTTTTACGTTCTCATCATAATGAGAAGGTATTGGTTTTATGTGAAAAATGACTCACGTGGATTCCATGAAATGTCGACGTTTTGAGGCCCCCTGAGTCAGAAAAAATAGTTTTTACGCCTGTGTCTGTCCGTCTGTCGTGTCGTCGTCTTCGTCGTCTGTATATCGGATAACTTTTGAAAGACTAATCGGATGGGATTGTGCTTTGGCATACAGTCTCAGTGACCAAAAAGAAAGTTCGCGTTTATAAACTAGCTATTTTGGATAAAAATTCAAAAAGTTTGGGGATTTTCAAAAATGTTCAGACTATTTTTTTCAAAATTAGTCTGTCTGTCGTCGTTGTCGTCGTTTGTATACCAGATGACTTTTGAAAGACTATCAAAACAACCTTTTAAATTTTCTTGAAAATTCGAAAATTCAATTTTGCGGTAAGACTATGCAAGGTACAGAAAAAAATTAATCAACAAAAATTGTTACCCCAAAAAGGAACTACACATTCTTCATTCATCATTTTTTGATAAGATGCGTAGTTTCTGTTTTATTCGTGAAAAAAACATTGAAAATTGAAAAATTAAATTTTTGGACAAACGAGGCATGCTATGAAAAATGTGAACACACAAAAGTTGCTGTTTCGAAAAAGATTGAAAGCTCATCCAAATTTCTTATCAATAATATTATGATATGACGCGTAGTTTCAGTTTTAATTGCAAAAGATAACATTCAAAGTAAAAAATCAAATTTTTTTAAAAGCGACACAAGGTATGAAAAAAAAGTAATCCACAAAAGTTGTTCACCGAAAAATGATCTACAAATTTGTTATGAGTAATTTTTAGATAGGACGTGTAGACTTTCTTAATTTTTTTGCAAATCCAAAATTATTTCACATCAGTAGGAAATATGCGCATTGGTTCAATATAGATTTCATCCTATTTAGAAATAATTGGTTAATGATAAATCTCTAGTTATCAATCATTGATCCAAAAGCTTGTCAAATGCACAAGGAAGAATCAGTCGAAGTTGCATAGCTACAAAGTGTTTTTTTCATGCAGATTTGAGTTCACTGTTTGAGCTTTTACCTAATGGTAAGCCTATTCCTGAAGTTTCTCGTCTTGAACCTTCTTTCTTATCAGACAGACGTCTTTCCCCTGACAGGTTTCTTCCTACAGCCAGAACTTATTCTCCAGCCAGGTCTCCTTCTCCTGCCAGGCCTTCTCTTCGTGCCAGAACCAGATCTCTCTCTGGCAGGTCTATAGCTCCACCTACCAAGATTGACTCTTCTTTCGGAAATCAATATGGGCTTAACCAACTTGAGTTTATTCGGCTTACTTTCTTATATCATCCGCGCTGGGAATTTGAACTTCGAAAATACAATTTTCCTGCGGCTAAGCGAATTTTTTTACGTGAAGGTCCTAATGGATATGTGCCCATGCTAACCCAAGAATAAATTGTGTGATCAACAGCCAATGGTGATGTCTTTGCAATATTGGAGAAGCCTAGTTCTCTTACTGGTATATGTCCATCTAAAGGCTGTCGTAGAGGTAAAGGAAGGGCTAAAATAAGCATGGAAAGCGGCATGATTACCCTATTGACAGCAAAAGAAATTTATGAAATTCCAGTAGGCCGCAATAGAAAAATCATACGTCGTTTTGCAGTAAAGCGTGTAAACGACAGTCTGCCAGAACACTAATTCGATTCGAAAAAATGTAAAACAAAACAGTGCGGAATACACCCTTTGTAATCAGCTTTGCATAAATTCACGCACACGACACGGAGTTATCTATCACATACATGTGACACTCTTCTTACCCCGGATTTAAAATAAAATTTTCAATCACGTGTAGCGAAAGTGTGCTACGCGCACGCATGCGTCTTTTTAGCAATTTCGAGAGAGGTGTTTAATTTTGTTGATCAACAAGATTTATACTAGAACGTTTTGTTTTTGGTCCCTTTTGAAATTTTAAAACGATTCGATTAGTATTCTGAGACTTTATGAAGCCGGAATGAGTTTAAAAATTTTGCTGATTGCAGAATGTTGGAAAATCATAAATTTCACTTCTCTCATGGATATGCAATCCATTCAAAAAGTTACAATGGGTACAAGTTATTTTGAGCTAAAAATGATTTGCATTCTCAAAATTTACTCATGACAAAAATTTGAAAAACTTGAGCAATTTAAAGTTACAGTGCCTTGCTTTATTTTCGTTCATGAAAGCTTTTACCTTTTCTGCAGATGCCTTTCACATTTTTCAGCTGCAAAAGTTTTGAAATCTCGAACAAACTTCAAAGATAATTGTTGTGGCTTATAAAAGTTATTTTAAAAATATGTTTTTCTAGCGCGAACAAATTAAATATTCATAAAAATGTACAAATGTAAAGCTTTTTGAAAAACGTATTTTTGGTATAAAATCCATTAAATTATATAATATATCTCCGAGTGCTGAGAAAAAAGTCAGTTTTCACAATTTCATTTTAATTGTAAAATAATTTTTATTATGAATCAATTGTAAATAATTGTAATGAACACATTTCTAGAATATTTTGCCCTAATTCTGCCCTAGGGTCAAACATGGTACAAAAAATATCGTGATATTTCAAATCAAATCTGTTATCTGTATACAATAATGTTGAAAGTGAAAAATATTATTACTTTTCAGAAATATTCCTTAATGTTATTTGAATATGATACACATTGATTTTCATTTGGAAAACTCTTGTAATAGTTGGTCACTTTATAAATTGTTCGACATTTTTGTACCAAGTTTACCTTATGAAATAAATACAAAGATTGAAATTCTAAAAATATCTTCATCAATTAATGTTCCATTGAAAATTAAATTTCTTGTTGAAATTTTCATTTGTCATATGTGAAATATTGAAAATTGTTGGGGTATTTCGTCAAGAATCATGTGGAAATTATATTTATATAACCTTAAAACAAGCAAACGAAAACACTTGAAAAATTAATAGTTATTCCAAATTCTCATTCCATTTACAAAATTATGCTTTGCCTTAAATTCTAATTTTCTTGAAACTTTTCTTTTTTCTTCACTAGAAAATTATTTGATTTGAAATTTGTTTCATTTTTTTATTTAAAATAATTTTTTTTTATTGAAGTAGCGATTATCACATTTTTCGTTTAGAATTAACCTCCTTGTTGTCAAATTTACCTATTTGGCCTAAAAATTAAACTATTAGGTTGAAAATGTTTTTTTTGTAGAATATATTTTTGGAGATGGGAAAGGGGTGGGGGCCGAAAAATCTCACATTTTGAAGACACTGCGTTGTATGCCTTTAGGACATGAAATTTTATTTTGTGTTTCAATCTTACTAGAAACCGTCGCAAGATCTTCACAATATTTCGAAAAGTTTCAGATTAAGAGTCACATTTTTATCGAAGCGCTAATAACAACAAATTTTTAGTTTTTTTTAATCTGAGCCCAATCAAGGTAATGGAAATGTTTTCCTTGAAATGAATTGTGCAATGTAAATATATTCTTAGAACGACAATCCTAGCACCTTAGACTCATGAGATAACGATAAGGATACTGCATATATATATATATATATATATATATATAAATATTTTATTATTCGGGAATGTTTCAATTCGGTAATATTATGAACTGTTCGGGAATTTTGTTATTCGGGAATTTTATTATTCGGGAATTTTATTTTTCGGGAATTTTATTTTTCGGAAATTTTATAATTCAGGAATTTTATTATTCGGGAATTTTATTATTCGGAAATTTTATTATTCGGGAATTTTCTGATTCGGCAATATTATGAACTGTTCGGGAATTTTGTTATCCGGGAATTTTATTATTTGGGAATTTTATTATTCGGGAATGTTTCGGTTCGATAATATTATGAACTATTCGGGAATTTTGTTATTCGGGAATTTTATTATGTGGGAATTTTATTATTCGGAAATTTTATTATTCGAAAATTTATAGTGTCGGGAATTTTATTATTCGGGAATTTTATTATTAGGAAATTTTATTATTCGGAAATTTTATTATTCGGAAATTTTATTATTCGGGAATTTTCTAATTCGGGAATTTTATTATTGGTTAATATTCCAATTCGGGAGTTTAATTAATCGGGAATTTTCCAATGCGGGAATTTTATTATTCGGAAATTTTATTATTCGGGAATATACCAATTGGGAATTTTATTATTCGGAAATTTTACATTCCGGAAATTTTATTATTCGGGAATATTCCAATTCGGGAATTTTCCAATTCGGGAATTTCATTATTCGGAAATTTTATTTTTCGGGAATATTGAAATTCAGGAATTGTATTATTTGGAAAATTTCTTATTGGGTGAACTAAAAAATTGTTCTTTAGATTTCTAGGAAAAATAAAAAAAAAGGTATTTTGAAACAAATAATTTTTGGAGAACATTTAAAAAGAATACAAAACATTTCAAAATATTTCCAAAATTTTCCAATAATCTCAAAGATTTTAAGGTACCTTTTTTAATTTTGTATAATTAAAAAAAATCATAATAAATTTAAAAGATAAGAAGTTCTAAAAATATTGAAAAAAGAATTTTATTGAGAATCATGGGCATATTATTAGGAAATGTTATTATTCTGGAATATTCCAATTCGGGAATTTTATTATTAAGGAATTTTCCAATTCGGGAATTTTATTATTCGGGAATATTCCAATGTGGAAATTTAATTAATCGGGAATTTTCCAATTCGGGAATTTTATTAATCGGGAATTTTCCAATTCGGGAATTTTATTATTCGGGAATTTTCCAATTCGGGAATTTTATTAATCGAAAATTTTATTATTCGGGAATATACTAATTCGGGAACTTTATTATTAAGGAATTTTCCGATTCGGGAATTTTCTAATTCGGGAATTTTATTATTCGGGAATATTCCTTTTTGGGAATTTAATTAATCGGGAATTTTCCAATTCGAGAATTTTATTAATCGGGAATTTCCCAATTCGGGAATTTTATTATTCGGGAATTTTCCAATTCGGGAATTTTATTATTCGAAAATTTCATTATTCGAGAATATACTAATTCGGGAACTTTATTTTTAAGGAATTTTCCAATTCGGGAATTTTCTTATTCGGGAATTTTATTATTCGGGAATATTCCAATTTGGGAATTTAGTTAATCGGGAATTTTCTAATTCGAGAATTGTATTATTCAGAAATTTTATTATTCGGTAAACCCAAAAATTGTTCTTTAGATTCCTAGAAAAAATAAAAAAAATATATATTTTGAAACAAATAATTTTAAGAGAACATTTAAAAAGAATACAAAACATTTCAAAAAGATTTCCAAAATTTTCCAATAATCTCAAAGATTTGAGGGCAACTTTTTTAATTTTGCATAATTAAAAAAAAAATTATAATAATTTTAAAATTTTAGAAGTTCTAAAAATATTGAAAAAAGAATTTTCTTAAGATTCATGGGCACGATTAAAAAATTTAGTTATAAAAAAATTATTTAATCAAATTTAATGGGAATGTTGAAGAGAGGTCAGAGGAATCCAACAAGTTTTTTGTTAAATTTAACTGTTTTGGGTTTACAATTAAAATCTTTTTTCTTTGAATCAGTTGACCATTTAACAATTTAGTTTAAAATTCCTGTATTTTGTTAAAAATTCGTCTTTTGTGGTAGAATATTAATCCTCTTGATCACTAATTCATCTTTTTGATTGAAAATTAATTATTTGGCTAAAAACTCTTTTGAAAACTGAAATATTTGGTTCAAAAGTAATTTTTGTTTGTTAAAAATTAATCTTTTTTGATAAAAAATTAATCTTCTCGGTTGAAAATTCATTTCTTTGTTTAAAAATTTTTTTTTTTTTTCATTGAAAATTAATTGTTTTGCTTTCAATTTCACTATTCTATTTTAAATAAGTATTTCAGCAAAATTTCATATTCTATTGGGACGACTGAAAAACCATGAAAAATAAAATTCCCGATACTGTAAAATTACCGAGACTGTAAAATTCCAGAATTGGAAAATTCCCGAATTATAAAATTCCCGAATAATAAAATTCCAGAATTGGGAAATTCCTGAATAATAAAATTCCAAAATTCGAAAATTTCCGAATTAAAAAATTTCCGAATGATAAAATTCTCGAAGAATAAAATTCCCGAATTGGAATATTCCGGAATAATGAAATTCCCTATACTGTAAAATTCCAGAAAATCAAGAAATAAATTAAATTTTCAACCAAAGAAATAAACTTTTTTACTAAAATGATGGGTCTTATAAAAAACATATACACATTTTTAACCGAAAAGTTACATTTTCAACTAAAAAAGATAAAAATAGAATAATAATTTTTAGTCAACAATTACCGAAGTTTTTTGTAAATTCATATACTTTGTTATAAATTATTCTCTTTTGGTGGTAAACTAGTGTTCTTAATGCTGAATTTAAACACAAGCTTGAAAGTTGAACTACTGTGTTGAAATTTCATTTCATTAATTGCATACGAAATTCGAGTTTGTTAGAATTTCTGACGCTATGTGTGTCTTTACCTATTCAGTAGTTTTAATTTCAGAACGTATACCCTAATCTTTGTCATGTAATTACGTAATTATTGTTCAAAGAACAAAAAATAAAAATAGTGAAATATGATAATTCTGAAAAAATTCAAAATTTTCTATTTCATGGTTCTTATGGGGTATCCAAAAGTATTGAAAACAGTATCGTCGCCGCTGAATATAGAAAGGAATTTAGCCGAAAAATGCTACATCACGAGACTGATCTCGCCGTATTCTGATAAATAATTCCTGATTTTTGGATAGCATAAAATAATATTCATGCTCAGTTTTCATTGAATATTTCACAGTCAATACACACTAAGTGGGAGAGGTTCTGCGTGCACTCATCATCCGCGTGTGATGTGAATCGGCCAGTTCTTCACAGACGGCTGATTCTCGATAAAACATTTATTCATATTTGGACAAAGCGGATGGGTAGATATAAGTATTTACATGTGAAAGTTACCAAATTCTCTACATCCTCCTTCTGAGGCATATTTGACCCTGATATTTTGAATCTGCATGCTTTCTGGAATTTGTTTGACCTAGATTTAGAGGATCATCAAGCCTACGATCTCCAATATATACTCCATATAATTGCTGATCTCGCAGATCCCTTTTTTTGGCTTCTAGGCCACCCTAAAAAGTTTTGTTTTAGAATCATCCCTTCATCCCTCCATCCATCCATCCATCTATCTATCCATCCATCCATCCATACATACATCTATCTATCTATCTATCTACACTACCCTGCCCACGCTTTGTTTTTCAATTAAGCCGAATCTTAGGCTGGGTGTCTTATGCAAGAGTTCCCCTCCTCCTATAACAAAAAAAATCTATCTATCTTCCTATCGATCGATTTATCTGTCTAGCTATCTATCTATCAAAATGATTTTTCTTACGTAGCAACAACATCTTTCAAAATGTACATGCTATGATTTCCTAAACAGAACAATCCAAGAGCTGGAGGCTCTCCTGCAAAATATTGCAAACTGCATCAGATCCAGAGGCGAAGAAGCGATATTTGCAGGAGACTTTAATGCTAAATCCCCGCAATAAACTATGAAAAAAACAGATGGTAAAGGAAAAATAGTTACCGAATGGCTAGCGTAAAACGACCTGATCGTCAAAGACACGATTGAAAATCAAACCTTTGTGAGAAAGAGCTACGGGTCAATACTTGATCTGACGATAGCAACGACTCTAATTGGCAACAGGATACATGAGTGGAAAATCAATGGAGAGGAATCGATCAGTGACCACAACTATGTCATTTTCGAAGTTGTCGAAAAATCTGTATCTGTGCAGAAGAATCAGAGAAAAATATGTTGGAGAACGGAAAAGATAACAAATGTATAACAACAATAAAAGCGTACTCTACAACAGTGCATTGTGCGCCTCTTGTCATAAGGATAATCTGATATGTGAATATTGATAAAAAAAATTATCCTGGTGAAAGGAAGCGACTGCGCAGAAAAAAAAAATTTTCTTTCTTAAAAACTGCAATTTGAATGTATGTTTTGATACGAAAAATGTTTGACACACAATTCTATGTGGCAAGATATTTCCTTTCAAAAATACTTTTGTTTTTCTAAAAAAAAAAATGTTTTTTTTTGTAAAAACAAAATTACTTAAAAATGATTTTTAATTCATAACTCCATCCAGTCTGGAAAAGACGTTGAAAATTTTTCTGTTATTCTCTTTTGATAATACAAATTCCTTTAAAGATATTATGTTTTAGATAAAAACGAATTATTCCACAGTAGAAACTTTCTTATTTATATATCTGTGATAAGAATAATGGTACGATATTAGAATAACAACTGTTTAGAAGCCTAGATTCTGGCGTTCAATAAGCCTATGTGTTGAACACATTTTATTGGACGCTTAAAAAAATATGTAGCTTCAAAATCCAAGGATTGCCCAGCAAAATCATCTTTTAAAAATCTTGCGTGCAACTCATTATCAAATCGAGTAGACTGTTCCTAATCTCTGTTTAAATTTTCAAAATAAGGAGCACATCATGCTCTTTGAATCTAGACCAAGGAAACGAGTAATTGTTACATGTTTACTGAGTAATCATAAAAGATGTTTACCAGTGGAATAAAAATTTTTGTGAAGCTAGAAATACAAGATTCGTCAGCTGCGTTAATATCCTATCATAATCATTTTTCGAGAAAATAAATATTAGAATTTTATTAATGAAGCTTGGAAGTATATGAATTTTTTCAATTTCCACCTGTCGAAAACAATTGTTTTATCGATATAGAAAGAGGTAATAATTTGTAAAGTCAATTGTTCCGCAAAAAAATGCAGTCTCGCCCTTGGTAAATATGTTTCGTAATAATTGCTATTTAATATGAATACACATTGCCCGAGTTTATGTTTGATGGGTGACCAGGAAAGAATTTGTCTACATTATCAAGTTTTAATGTAGAATAACATATATATATATTCATTAACCTGAATGCCAATACAAAAATTCTGCTAATCAATTTGACTAATTAGTTACTGTTATTTTTGATAATAAACATTTTTTCACATTGATAATTCCAACATTTAAAAACTGGCAAGTGTCCCATTTTCTTTATAAATTAAAAAGTTTGTTTGGCGACTTGATAAACTTGGAATTTATAAATAAATTAACAGAAGGCCTAATTTCGAAATTTCAGAATGCCAATTTGGTATTTTTGACATTTATTGCTGGGTGACTTGATAAATTTATAATTCATAATTTCAAAAATATAATTTCAAAATTTTCAAATAATAATTTCCAAGTTATAATTTCAAACTCGGTAAATTAATAAGTTTACAAATTGACATACAACCATAAGTTGGTTTATTTATAAAATTGGTGCATTTGCAGCTGCTGTGTACGAAAACTCTTTTAATATTTTGTAGTAACATTTATTCACGTTTTATTAGTTTTATTTCTCAATTGAAAATTGCCGCTGACACTCGAAGCCTGGACTCGCGGTTGATAAAGAAGGACGCCTCGATTTCATGAGTGGCAATTGGGTATTTTCACTTGAACCACCAGGGACCAACTGCATGAGACAAAACTTTCGTTTTGTAATATCTTCGTGACGAATAATGATTATCATCATTTTTTAATGTCGATGAGTAGTTCTTAAAAAATAAATACTATTTTTCCAATACACATATACAGAAAAAATTATTTTTTACGAAGATATTAGCAAAAAAGACAAGAATGGACCGAATCGTATATATTTGGTCCATTGGTTTCCCCTCAGCACTCAAAGAAGTGAAATTAGTTGGTGGTTGAAGTGAAAATACCTAATGTGTGGCTCAGACTTCAGAACATTCAAGCACGAATTTGACGGGTGGTCTGCATGCCGAGTTTGCTTTGCTGTTTACAACTACAGTCTTATGGTCTTAGCATACACAGGACATCTCAATTTTATATCCAGTTTTTTTCCATTTAGCGACGTATTTCGCAAAATTCAGGTTCACCATCATCAAGTTGTGGGTCTTCGGATGTATGATGCCTAAAAATGCTTCTATGATGTCAGAATTGGGAGTAAAAAAATAATATTGCGAACGGGTCTCGCCGTTCAAATGCTGTCTTCAGCTATCCAAAGATTTCTGTCTTTCGAAAAATGTATTATTTGCGTAAAAATAATTATTGCCTCGGCAAAACGCTTCATTTCTCTTAATTTTATTGATCCGAGGATCTCGAAAAACCCCGTATATTTGACAATTTTTCTTTCTTTCGTTCTGAAATACTTGGGAAGCAATATATATTGAGTCAGTGCGATACCTATACAAAAGAAAATTCCAAGTCCAATTGAACCAACATCCTTGATTGAAATTTTATATTTTTTGTTTAAAAGTGCAAACATTTTTTGAAAATAATTTGTTCTCTTTTTTTAGAATTCAACTATTTTCTTGAAAATTCGTCATTTTTTGTTGAATTCAACTGCTTTTTATTTAAAATTAAAATCTCTTTTGGTTGAAATATTGACTAATATATTTTTCTTTGCCAATTCATCTTTTTTTGTTGGAAATTTGACTGTTTTATTGAACACTCGTCTTTTTGGATAGAAAATTCGTCCTTTTGGATTGAAAATTCATCTTCTGGTGAACAATGCATCATTTTGGATTCAAAAATAATTATTTTTAATTGAAAAGTCTGCTATTATATTTTTGTTTCAGAATCCAACTCTCTCGGTGCAAAATTTAACTATTTTATTGAACATTCAACTATTTTGTAAAAAAGTCATCTTTTTTTATTTAAAATTTTTACCATATCATTAAAAATTAGGTTTCTTGCTGGAAATTCATCTGCGATGTGTAAAATCCGCCCATTTGGCTTGAAAATACCATAATTTGGTTTAAATTTTATTTCTTTCTTGCCTGGAAAATCTTTCTTATTTTCAAGTTTGTCTTTTTGGTTTGGAAATTTATCTCTTTTGGTTGAAAATGCGACAGTTAATTTGAAAAGTAATCATTTTTGCCTGAGGGTTCACATTTTTTTGTTGAACATGCAACTATTTGGTTGAAACTTCACATTTTGGTGGAAAACTCATAGTTTAGGCTTGAAAATGCAGTTCATTTTTTGTAGAAAATTTGTATTTTTGGCATGATAATTTAACAGTACAGTAAAAAATTTAACTTTTGCATTGAGAAAATATATTTTTTGTTGAAAATTCATATTTTCCCATTGAAAATTCAACTGTTTTGTAGCAAAATCATTTTTAACTTCAAAATTCAACAGTTTGATGTGAACTTAAACTAATTTGTTAGAAATTGAATATTTTTCTGAATTTTGTTGAAAAACTATTTAGCTGTTCATTCTACTGTTTGTTTGAAAATTGATTTTTATTCTGTTGAAAATTCAACTGTTTGATTGAAAATTCATCTGTTTTGTTGAGAATTCGTCTTTTTGGTTTGCAAATTAATTGTTGTTGTTGTTGTAAATTTAAACTATTTACTTGAAAATTCAATATATTTCGACTTGGAATCTTAGAAATATTATATCTACATCCATTTTATGAGAATGAATTTATTCCTCTATTTTTGTGGAAAAACGTCTTATTTCCCTTGTTTTGGGAGCAGTCTGGGCTGTGAAGTCTGAAATTATCTTTTCATCATACCTTCATCGAAAGATCGATTTTCAATGCCTGTAGAGCGAAGCGAAGGTGGCCGAATGCAGCCGAGTTTTCTTTTCCTCCCTAGGGAGGAAAAGTGATGACGTAGCGGGATGAAAAGAAATAAAATTTTGAAGCAATGACTTGTAAATAGGTCATGCAATGTGAAGAAACAAAATAATTCACTCTGAAAAGCGAATTCTTATAATTCACTTTTTCTTCTTTGAATTTTTTTGAAATTTTTTGCAATTCTCTTGTAACATTTACAGTACACCTTAAATTATTTTGAATTTCTCCAAGTCTTTTGTATTCTCTCAATTTAAAATTCTTTTAAATATTTCGAATTCAATGAATTCCTTCGTATTCTCTAAATCCTTTTGAAATTCTATAATTTTTTAAAATTCTGTGAAAGCTTTTGAAGTTTGTGAATTCAGTTGCGCTCTGTGAATTCTTCCGAATTTTCTAGATTCTTCCTAATTCTTCAAATTGTTCTTAATTCTATGAATTCTCAAACTATTCTTTAATTTCTTTCGAATTCTCTGAATTCTTCTGAATTATTCACAATTTTTCAAATTCCCTGATTCATTCTATATTCTCTGAATTATTTCAAAGTTTTATAAACTTTCTAAACTGTTTCAAATTTGTTAAATTCGCGGTATCACTGAATTTTTTGAAATGTTATTTAATTGTCTAGAAATTATTATAATACACGTTGAACTATTTCAACTTTCTTTGAATATTTTTAATCCTGTAAAATTCAGACGAATTCTTCAGAATAACATTTTTTTTACTTCTTTGAAAATCTTTACCATACACTATGAATTGTGAATGAATGAATGTTGCATTCTGTAGAATTCAAACGAATTTCTAGAATCCACATGTACTCCTTTGAATTTTTTCAAAGTTTTTTTGAAATCTCTTAAAACCTTTACAATACATAATTAATCATTTTGAATTTCTACAATTCTTTCATCTGTATTCTGCTGAATTCTTTTGAATTTTCTAAAATATTTTGTATTCAAATGGTCTTCTGAATTCTTTTTCAGTTTTCTGAATTCTTACGATATATTTAGAATACGCGTTGAATCATTTTGAATTCCTTCGAGTGTTTTGAATTCTGCATAATTCTACAGGATTTAAAATATTCGAAGCAAGTTAAAGTAAATCAATGTGTATTGTAATGATTTTAAATGAATCAAAAATATTCAAGAGAAGGAGTTCAAACTAACTCAAGGTGTATTCTAATGATTTCAAGACAATTAGGAAACATTTTTAAAACATTCAGTGATATCTTGAGAATTCAACGAATTTAGAGTAGTTTCAAGAGTTCATAAAATTTTGAAACAATTCAGATAATTCAGAACAATTGAGAAAACTCAGAAGAATTTAAACAATTCCAAAGAATTCACAGATTTGAAAATAATTCACAGAATTCAAAATAAATTTAGATAATTTAAAAAAATTCAGATAATACCAAAGAGTTCATGGAATTTGAAATATGTCACAGAAATCAAAAGGATTCAGACAATTCAAAAATTATCCGAGCATTCAGAATAATTCAAAAGAGTTCATAGAATACAAAAGGCTTGCAGAAATTCAGATCAATTCATGGTGTTTTACAAATATTACAGGAGAATTAAGGACAAAAACTATAAAATTTCTAAACAATTCAGTTAAATTCTACAGAATCAAAAATATTCAATAAAAGTTAAAATAATTCAACGTGTATTCTAATGATTTTAATTATTTTACCTCAGGTAAAATATTTTTCAAAAAAGTGACGGTCATTCCTAAAGCAAATTCCAACGGGGAATTCAATGGTGACATTACTTTGACCTTGAAGTTGACCGTCAGGGCTTTTTGAAGGTCAATTTTTTTTCCTTCTGGAAACCCCTTTTTTCACATCTGCGATCGAAAGAGCGAAAAACACTACGTTCAAGTACCTACCCAAGTCATAGGTCAATTGTAAAGTTCCAGGTCAGCTAAAGGTTATTTGAAATTACCAAAGTTGCCCAAGAGGTCAGTGTAATTCCTGAATTAAATTTCAACGAGGAATTCATTGGTGAGCTCTGTATTGATCTTGGTGATGATCTAAAAGATTTTTTCCAGGTTTTTTCCAAGCAGTCTACGTTTACGTCTATCGTTACCCAGGAACAACGACGTGGACGTGGTAAATTCTGTTTCCTTTGGGGTGCTTGATTAGCGTGACTCTTCTTGCCTTTCATGCTTCAGTACAGATGTTTAAACTGAAAACCTTGAGCTTCTTGACAAAAAGCTATGCGATTGTAAAAATAAGTAAGAGCATTACGTATCATCTCCCTATCAATCAAAGTAGCCTCTTGCGGAATCTAATTTTGCAATTCGTCAAAGCTTTGAAGATGCGTTGAGTATACTTTGCTCTTTGAATAACCCAAAAGAAAATAGTCAAGAGGAGTCAGATAAGCAGATCTGGCAGGCCAATCGATTTCACCCCTTTTTCCAATCCACATATGAGGGAACTGAGTATCCAAATATGCTTGAATCACCCTACCGTAATGAGCCGCTGCTCCGTCCTGCTTCATCTGGAAATACTGTATTGCACAAAAAAAGAGAATCTCTATCAATTCTGTCCATCATAGTTACACTGGAACTCCTGGAACTTTCTTTGAAAAATTTCCTATATGATTTTACAATATTCAAAACGCTGTAGCCATGATCAATACAGAGCTCACCATTAATGAAGGTCAACATTGATTTCCGCGTTGAAAAATACTTCAGAAATTGCACAGGCCTCTTAGACAATTTCGTTCATTTCAAATAGCCTCTAATTGACCTTGAACTTTACAATAGACCTATGACTTGTGTACGCATCTGAACCGTGTTGTTTAATATTTTAAACCGTGTCGCGCTTTCGGCATTCTTATTCACGCTGCGAACTAGTTCTTGTATTTTCTTGTTATCTCGTTGTGTGGTAGGGATGCTGAATATCAGTTGTTCAATTTCCTAGGTCCGTCGATAGCTTAGCGCGTTTATTGTCACGCGCGTTTCTCCACGATTTTTCTTGTATGTTTCGTTGTCATGTATTCGACTTAAAACGTCGGCCATGATGTTCTTCTTGCCAGGTAAGTGTTCAAGCTTGATTTTATATTCCTAGATTGCTAATATCCAACGTGTCAATCTGGCATTTACAAATTTACAGGTTTTCAAAAATGTAAGTGCTAGGTGGTTTGTCCGGTTGATAACTTTGGAGTTCCCAAAGAGTTTCTTCATTTTCTCGAATCTTTTTTGTGCGTCATCGTCCCATCTTCATACCGCCCCTTTCTTATCATTTTTAAGAGAGGCACCGTTTCTTCAGCGTGTTCCTTGCTGAATTTTGAGTAAAAGTTGAATAATCCAAGGAACCGTCGGAGTTGCTTAACATTCCGTGGTGCTGCAAATTATTGTAGATTTTTTTATTTTGTCCAGGTCTGGCTTGACACCTTCCGTTGTTAAAATTGAAGCCTAGAAACTTCTTTTTTTTCTTGAAGAAGTGCGACTTTGAGAGATTTAACATGAGGTTATTTCTCTCGAGCCTCCCCAATATTTCATTAAGATGTTCCAGATGCATTTCATTTGTTTTCGACGTTATTAATCTGTTCTCGACCAAAGAAATGATCTGGTCGCCGAGTCCTTGCAGCGCGTGGTCGTGACCTAGATCGAGTACCGCTGTGCTCGTTTTGAGACCGAACGGCACTACTTGAAATTCATAACTGCGGCCACGATACTAAGAAGTCGTATATTTTCTCGAATTCGGGTGCAAAGGGACTTGCCAGAAACTATTAGTCATGTCTAAATTTGACATGATGTTCATCCCATTGCATTTTTGGAACAGCACTTTCGCTGTTTCCGGGCACTGCCAATCTTCGATTAAGATTTCATTCAATCGTCTTGCATCTAAGCATAGTCGTATCGTCCCGTCCTCTTTTATTACATGCAATACGGGATTAATGTACGGGCTGTTTGAGCGTTGTATGTTGCCAAATTTTAGCATTCTCTGAACTTTCTCGTCCACCGTCTCACGGTGTGCCATTGGGATAGGATAGCTGCGTCTGACAAAGGGTTTGTCCTTCTTTATCTGCAGCGCGTGTTGATAATTTTGTAGGAGGCCAGGTTCACGACGAAATACACGTTTGTGCGACCATAGAAACTCGCCGAGTCTGTCTCTTTCTTTCTCAGTCAGTCCCTGACTTTCCTCCATTTTGTTTTTTATTTCTACTTTAGTAATTTCTAGAGGGAGTTTACTTTCCACACACTCCTCCTTTTTTGATCTCTCGTCGGCTTCCCCTTCTTCAATAATTGGAGATTTGAGTTTGCATAGGTCATAGCTTTCATCTTGCGTGACTTTATTTTCATCTTGTAGAATCCTTATCGCTGGTTGGCCGTGCAGGTAAGGGAAGGTTAATGTTTTTGTGTCCAGGTTAATATTGGTCTTGTATTCGTCCAATACGTCTATCCCAATTATACATACTCTTGAGAGGCGTGGTACAACGAGAAATGCCAATTGGAAGACACTATCAGGTAATTGTACGTCACCATATATTTGACGTGTGAGTAGGACGGCCTTGCCCCCCAGGGGTCCCGCTAAGGCTACGCCCGCTAATGGCAGACACGGGTATCGGTTGAATCTCTCCTTGTTTCCGTTGAAGAATTCTTCCGATATGCAGGTTATCTCAGCACTTGTGTCAATTAGTGCTTGCGTTATTATTCTCGCTATTTGTATATTTGCGGTATAACATTTTGACTTCCTGCGTTTCCGTTATGTCGTGCTTTTCTTCGATAAGATCTTAACGAGTATCCGTGAGCATGTGTGTATAGTAGGTCACTTCTTTCGCCACGTCAATTTCTTCAATTTCTTTATTATTTGTTATTGAACGCTGCTTTTATTTCTCCACTCTCTCGTTTCGTTGTAGCCAGTGTTTGTATTGCCAATTTTATCGAACTCCTCCAAGAGTTTGATCAGTTGTTCACATTTGTGAATTCCTCGTCCAATGATGGCATATTTAATCTCATCATTCTAGTGTCGTGCGAGCTTCTTTATAACTTCCTTAGTTTCTAAGGTGATTTGTTTTTTGTCACTTGAAAGACGCCGAATTCCAACTTCTTTTGGATCTCGCGTTGCGTGTGCTCATTTCAGTAACGCTGCTGAAATTCGGCGGCAAAATTGTCTAGATCTGTGACGTCATTTTTTATTATGAGCCTCCAATCGCTGGGAGGTCCTTATAGAGATTTTTCGATTAAGTATTCGACGTCACATGTTCGGGGGCGTACCACTTCCCAATATTGCCGTAATTGGCGCAAATACCACATGGGATTTCCATCTTCATTGCACTTCGGTAGGACGTACTTTATATTGGGTTTAATCATTGGTGGTTGTTCTAATATTCGAGGATTTGAATGACCTGTTATTCGTTACACCACTCTCATTTGGGCGGTCTCGAGGCGGTTGCCCTGAGTCTGCATGCGGGCCTTCCTCTCCTCAAGATTTTGTGTCATGGCAGTTGTCGCTTCCAGTGACCGTCTTATGCTATTTTCCAGCGCGGTCAATTGTTGTTCTATTGTTTTTTCTGGTGAGGTGTCTCAAACGGTGACTCTGGGATACCGGGCGACCTCTCAGAGTATGCAGCCTTATCCTTGCATGCGGGGATCTACAAGGATGGACGTACCCTTTTCCCTAGCTGTTCGTGGGAACAAAAATGATGACACCAAACATAGTTGTAGTAAGTGCGGTTTAAAACAATCGAACGCGCAGGGCTCCCGACAATGGGTCGGACAACAATGCCGACTATCCTAGTGTTGGGGGAGCCAATCAAGACGGAGTCAATGTGATTGACCAGCAGAATCTTATTACTTTTAAGTGGGCGGATCAACTCAAGGACGACCTGCTGGAGTGCTATGATACCAGTTTGGCCCCTGAACAAAAAGGTTACAAGACGCGACTGCATACTCTGTGGTGCGCAAAACACACAGAGCTCTCGCATTTTTCGCATAAACGTATGCGAAACCGTGCCGAGGAACTCCGAAAAAGGGGTTATATAAGCGGAGCGCCTACTCAACAGCAGTCAGAACAATCCGGCAACAGAGAAAGAATGGACACACTGAGACCAATCGCGAGCAGGCATCTAATCGATGAAGAGCGATGCTTCAGGACTCAGGGAAACATCAACACTCAGGTTTCTCTCAAGCCCAAAGATCTGGCTGAACTGAATGACGAGCTTCGTGGAGATTCTTCTGAAGAACCCAACCTCTTGACTATGAATTGTAGTGTATGTAATGCAGCGAGAGCTTTGGCAGATGCAAAATGAACAACGAAATCAACGGTTGATCATGAGACTTAAAGACGAATACATCAACTTAGCACAAAGATAGGCTGGGCAATGCAGTACGCTTCCCGCATTCAGTGTGTGATTGACTACATAACATCTGGTAGGACTTTCATTACCAAGGTTCGACAGTTCGCGCGCGAACTGCGGGTCTGTCATTACACACTCAACAAGTCAAAGCTACTGACCATCAAGCAGCATATTGTTGATAGAATACGAGTACTTTCTAACGCTAGAAGAAGTATTGAGCGGAGAGAGAGGTGGGTCGGAGAAAATCGGCAGTTTTTGTCTGACCCATCTCGACTCTTCCAAGACCCTTCAGTTACTGTCGTCCACCCGCCCATGCCAGAGGAGGTCGAGGCATTTTGGAGAGAAGTCTACGAAGTTGAGCATCCACTGAAAGAAGACTCAAAGAATATAGATGGCTTCAAGGAGCTGTGCAGTGCCCTCATAACACCTTAGGAGAAATGTCAACCTATCCCTACCGAGAAGGTGAAAAACGTATTAAGAGGCATGAAGAACCATTCCACTCCGGGAGCAGATCGTATCAAGACCTACTGGCGGAAGAAGTTTCCTTTAGCCCACCAGCATCTGATGCGAATTTTCACCTCATATCTAAAGTCGGAAGAGCCCATTCCGGAGTGGTTGGTTGAAGGGCGTACAGTGCTTCTGCCGAAGACGGGCAACTTAGCTGACCCCAAAAATTACAGGCTACTAACTTGCCTGAACACACTGCATAAGATCTTCACAGCTATCCTAAATTATAGGATTGTTCGGACAACTGGAACTGTGTGGCGAGAGATGTACGAACAACGCCGCTCAAAGAAAGGCGTAGCAGGATGTCGGAAGAACCTGCTTGTCGATAGATTTGTCTGTAAAGATGCATCATTCTATTAGCGCTACCTATCGATGGCCCGGATTCATTATCGGAAAGCTTTTGATTCAACCTCCCATAGACTTATCATCCGTCTGTTGGAAAACTTAAAGGTTCATCCACACATTGTGAGGTGCATAGAGAGATTAATGCCGCTTTGGAAAACCAGATTGACAATCTCATCTGGAAAATATCGTGTGATCACTAATAGTGTCACCTTTCAGAAAGGTGTGTTTCAGGGCGACACTATGAGCCCCGTCCTCTTTTGCCTCACATTATTCGCACTACCTCTCGCACTTCGCCATTGGGAAGGGTACCTCTGCAGCAAACTTCAAAATCGAAAGCATAAGGTCACTCATGTATTTCACATGGATGATCTTAAGGTCTATGCTGAAAATCAAGAGAAACTACTTCTAGCTCGAGACGTTGTCGAAAAGTACCCTTAAGAGATTGGAATGTAGTTCGGGCTAGAAAAATGTGCCAAGGTTCATTTGAAGAAAGGGAAACTTAATGGCGACTCGGAAGACCCTGAGCTCGTCGACAGAAGCGCTATACGACACCTTGGTGCTCGAGAGACTTATACATACCTGGGCGTGTCACAGTGCTGAATTCAGGACGTGACATCTGTAAAGGATACTCTCTGATGCAGATACAAACGTCTCATCCGACGGATTTGGTCTTCCGAACGGTCGACGCGGAACAAAATATCTGCAACGAACAAGCTTGCCGTGCCGGTGGCACCTTAAATCGTCTGTTCCGCGACTTTACATCTCACGCCTCAAGGTGGTCGCGGAATACTGAATCTTGAATATTCTTACAACAGGATTATTGTGAGTACAGCACGTATAGCCGCGAATGGACAAGATCCTCTTCTTAAAATGGTCAGGAAACGCGAAGAAGTGGGCAAAGAAGCTTTTCTATACAAAGCCGCGGAGGAGGCTGCTGGAACACTCGGCCTTGACTTTAATATCAGGGATGAGCAAAATGCATCGAATCTTATCCATCTCGAGTACTCACTCCTGCAGGCCCGGATTAAGAAAGCACAGGAGAAAAACTTCCGCGAACAGCTCCTCGACAAGAAGATGCACGGCATCTTCCACCACACATCACTACTTTACCTCCGAGCAATTCACGCCTACCCCGAAAGGGAAACGGCTTAATGATATAATAATAATAACTTCAAATGCAGATAGAGCCTTCCTTCCAAGGTATAGTAAAATATATCCAGAATGCCTAAGAATGAATTCGGTATTCCAAATTGAAACCATTGCATCATCTATTTGAATTCCTTAATTCAGCTAAATAGATAGAAAAACAAATTCAATTCGTCTTAGTTCAGTTCGATATAACCGTGACAATAAGAAAAGAGCGCAACAAGATTAATTTTTTATCAAAAAGGACGAATTTTCCACAAAATATATAAATTTTTAACCAAATACATCTTTTTTATTGTTTCTTTATTTTCTCTATATTCTTCTTTTCATGAGTTTAAGAGTGTTTGCATAATAATCATTACATGCATTCTTACAAACAAGCCTTATCAATTATTTGCTACTTGTCGTCTTAATTACTATTCTTACTTCTAAACGCTTGCGACCTTGCCTTCTTTATCCATTCCTCCCCTTGACGACTTCCATTCAAAATCAACCTCACTTTCTCTTTAATGCCCTCCCTTCATCACCCGTACACCTCTCTAACACATGCGACTATGTTTCCTGCTCATACTTACACACTCTACACAGATTCTCTTTCTCATTCGCCCAATACCTACATACTTTTACACCCTCTCACATTCTGAATCTCACCTTTCTATTCCATTTGCTCTCCTTTTTAATCTTTTTCAGGTACTCTGGTTCTCAATGACTCTTATCATCTGAAGGTCGCTTCCTCCTCTCGCTTTGAACCAAAAATACGGAGAACCAGGAGTTCTTCATACATCACAATATGATTACTGACGTGATCCAAATACGTGATGTAGGACGTTGATGATAATATTTTATAGTGTCGAAAACACTTGTCACGTGGATAAAGATCTTCCGCGAGCACAAACACTCTTTCATCTTTCAAACACTTAAGTTTTCTCAGATCCCTCACTTCATACTTACATGTTCTTTGAAACACTTAGGTCTTTTCAGATCCCTCATTTCATACTCACATGTCCTTTGGGTCACTTGAGTCTTCTGGTCCCACCTATAGAGGTACTCTTCGGGACCCCAGGTCTCGTCTCACCTCTAGAGGTACACTTTGAGACCTCTGATCGGCACCTTTTTTACATCAAATAGATCCCGAACGCCTTCCTACATTTTTCCTTCCTTATATATATTCCCATAGTCATCTCTTCTTCACCTTTTGTACTGGACTTCGGTCTTCTCTATCTAGCTAGGTAGCCCACAGTTATCACGTAGTAAAGAAAACCGCTATTATCGCTCAAGTTTAGCAGAAATTTTCTTGAATAATCTATGATCGAATCATTTTTTTATGTATCTGTCGACTAAGATGCCTCGCATCTCGCTTAACGTCGTTCTTCCCTCCACCTAATTCTTAGACAACTGCCTTTATCATCTCGCCAAAGAAAGCGGTGACGCCAGTTCTTATCAATCGCTATAACCAACTTGTCAACCATTACGATCGCTAAAGCTACTTAAACATGTTTAAGATAGTCCGAAGTACAAATTAAATAATTAACAAATTATCCCTCAGAAACAATTTACGTAGACATATCACGATTGTTTTCTTGCAGAAAACGTTATGAACTAATACCCGAATCAATGTACACGTTGTATACTACCTTTTTGTAGTTCTCTACTCTTGAATGACTACCTCATTAACTAAACACCGACCCATAAAAAATAAGAAAAACAATCAAATCGTTGAAACATAGAATAGCAACTAAACGATCTTTTACTATATTGAGAAATACCTCTGTGTCAATCCTATCCGGAGAATATTCGTATAGTCAATCGAAGTTTTCTATTGTTCCCTTTTTGGAAATAGATTTTTCCAGATATTTCCTAGATACTTCATCTCCCTCACTTTCTAAATCTTCCCTACTACAAATCTTCTGATTCAAATCTCGGTCATAATAAATCTCCCTGCTCGCAACCACCTTCAACTTCATGAGTCCTTCTGCATGGTTGGGAACTTTTGCCTTTGTAGTTATTCACTATTTCAATTATTCTTGTCTCATGAGAAGATGACGATATCACGATTAGCAACATGAAACATACCTTTGAACCAGAAATGTATTACTCGCTACAGAAATATTTCATTCGCCATCCGTTATGACTCAAGTCTGCAGGTAATGAAACACCTAATGTGACCATTCAAGGGCGAACGCATCGTATACGAAAACTAGGGGCACAATATACAAGATCTCTATATAAAAAAGCAGATGGAAGAAACATTCTAGATGTCAATAATCTGTGTCGCTCAATTTCCTCCGAGTACAATTTTCTAGCAAAGAGGTGAATTTTGAACAGAAATTATTCATCTTCAGCCAAAAAATTCATTTATAACAAAGTGGTTCAACATTCAACCAAGTAGTTGTATTTGTAACCGAGAAGATCAATTTTGCACCGAAAAAGACGAAATTTTAACAAAATAAATGATTTTTTGACTGAATATATTTCAATTTTTCAACAAAAAACACGACTTTGAAACTAAATAAATGAATTTTAAACCAAACTGCTCAATTTTTACGCAAGAAGAATATTTTTTTTTTACCATGAAAGACGAATTTTTCACAAAATAATATGAATTATAAATTATTATAATTATCATGTTGATTGCAAACGGTTTATCCTACGAAACAAGTGCAAGAGACAAAAAGGCAGTTTTTTGCACCATGTTTGACCCTAGGGCAGAATCAAGGAAAAATATCCTAAAAAGATGTTCATTAGTTATTAAAACACTACAAAGTATTACCTTTAAAATTGTTTTATCCTTTTAAAATCATAGGATATTTCTTTATAAAATATATGTTGTTAAATTTATTTTACAATTATTTACAATTAACTTACAATTAAAATTATTTTACAATTAAAATAAAATTGCAAAAATAAATATAAATATAAGTTTTATGAGATTCTTGAGAAAATCTCGAAATATTTTCTGAGATTTCAGATATTTTAAATCAAAATTTGAACAAAAAAAAACAACATTTTCATCCGAATAGTTTGATTTTCAGACAAAAAAGTTTCATTCTCAACGAAAAATGTAATAATTGCTATTTCAATAAAAAAAATGTATTCTAAATAAAATATGGTCGAATTTAACTTTAAAAAATTAATTTTGAACCAAATAAAAAAAAAATTTAGAGTAAAAATTATTTTT
Source organism: Andricus grossulariae (assembly GCA_011634705.1). Classification (NCBI taxonomy): domain Eukaryota; kingdom Metazoa; phylum Arthropoda; class Insecta; order Hymenoptera; family Cynipidae; genus Andricus; species Andricus grossulariae. Next base: position 74,904,289 of record JAABKJ010075445.1, on the reverse strand, counting down.
AGTCAGGGAAAAAGAAAAGTTTCAAACTAATTATAATTTGAGGCAAAAAAACATTTTTCATGCAAAATAAAAATTTCGAATAACTATTTATTTTTTAAGTTTATTTATTTTTAAGTTAATATAAATATAATTCACCTAATATTCTTAAAAATATATACAAAGATTTTTTAATATTTCTGTATGTCAATTAAAACTTCAACAAAAACAAAAATTTTAACGAAACATGAATTAATTACTACTTCAATAAAAAAATTATAATTTTTAATCAAAAACGTTAAATTTAACTTTAAAAGATTGAATTTTCAACCAAATAAATACATTTTTATATCGAAAAAAATTTTCAGTGAAGAAAAAAGGAAAATTCAACAAAATTATAATTTAAGGCGAAAAATATTTTTGTATAAAATATAAAAATTTCGAATAACTATATATTTTTTGAGTCTATTTATTTTTAAGTTTATGTAAATATAATTTTCCTAAGATTCTTAAGAATATTTTCAAAGATTTGTTAAAATTTCTGTATGTCAATCAAAATTTCAACAACAAAAATGTTAACTGAACAGTTGAATTTTCAAACAAAAAAGCTGAATTTTCAACAAGAAATGTAATAATTGCTATTTCAATGAAAAATTCTAATTTTTAATTAAAAAAAGTTAAATTAAACTTCAACAAAATAAATAAATTTTCAAATCAAAAAAATTGTTCAGTGAAGAAAAAAGGAAAATTCAACAAAATTATAATTTAAGGCGAAAAATATGTTTGTATATAATATAACAATTTCGAATAACAATTTATTTTTTGAGTATGTTTATTTTTGAATTTATGTAAATATAATTTTCCTAAGATTCTTAGAAATATTTTCAAAGATTTGTTCATATTTCTGTATGTCAATCAAAATTTCAACAACAAAACATTTAACTGAACAGTTGAATTGTCAAACAAAAAAGCTGAGTTTTCAACAAGAAATGTAATAATTGCTATTTCATTGAAAAAATTCTAATTTTTAATTAAAAACAGTTTAATTCAACTTCAACCAAATAAATAAATTTTCAAATCCAAAAAACTTTTCAGTGAAGAAAAAAGGAAAATTCAACAAAATTATAATTTAAGGTGAAAAATATTTTTGTATACAAAATAAAAATCTCGAATAACTATTTACTTTTAAAATTTTTTTGTATTCTCATTTTAAGGTTATATCAATATAATTTTCTTAGGATTTTCGACAAAATTTCACAAAATTTTTCAATATTTCAGATATGTCAAATAAAAATTGCAACAAAAAATATAATTTTCAACCAAAAACTAATTAATGGAGATATTTTTATAATTTCATTCTTTAAATCTATTCCCTAAGGCCAAACGTGGTACAAAAATGTCGTAAAATTTATAAAATGACCAACTATTTACAAGAATTTTTAAAATAAAAATCAGTGCGTATCATATTCAAATAACATTTAGAACCATTTATAAAAAATATTAATACTTTTCATTTTTAAAATGAACGTATACAGAGTACAGTTTTGATTTGAAATTTCACGACAGTTTTTTGTATCAAGTTTGACCCTAGGGCAGAATCAAGGGAAAATATTCTAAAACTATGTTCATTAGTTATTAAAATACTACAAAGAATTATCTTGAAAAATTGTTTTGTCCTTTTAAAATCATGAGATATTTCTGTATAAAAAAAATGTTGTTAAATTTATTTTACAATTATTTACAATTAATTTCCTATTGCAAATATTTTACAATTGAAACAAAATTGTCAAAATAAAATTTTGTAATGTTGAGATAAGTATTTTCAGACATTGAAGGTTTTGTGAAGTTTTTGTATATTAAGATAGCATAGGAGGTCAAGTTAATAACTGTTTGGCTTTTTTTCTCTTAAAATCCCCAAAATTGTGATTATAGCCTAAAAGAGCCTGAAAAGAAATGTAAATATCAGAGGTAAGTATGAAGTAAAAATGTTGATTAATTCAATACATTGAAAATAATTATCATTTATTATTATTTTGACTTTAAAGTATTTAAAGTCAATTGAAAAAGAAAACATAAATAATGAAAAATGAAACTGTAGAATCGGATAGACTGAAACATTCCATAGGAATTCCTGTGAAACATAATCATGAAATATCTCAAGACTTCATCACATGTATTTGAAGTATTTCTTTAAGGTGTCAATTTTTGAAAAGAAAAATCAAGTCAAACCTTCCAATAGCCGATGAAACAGGTTCGTGTGCAGTTTCCTGTACAGGAGCATGTGCAGGATCCTCCGAGGTTCCTGTACAGGAATTTTCAGCTGGGGTTGCAAGAGAAACTATTGCAATTACTCCGTGACCTTCTAATGCAAACTTTCACGTAGAATCAGAATTTTAACAAGTTAAATGTTCATCTTCCTTTTTTAATGAGTTTTTTTTGCATAATACGGAGAGGATACGATGTAGGGCTTAAGACGATGTCAGGGTACCGTGCCATACCCGACGGCTCACCTGACCCTTCCTATTGTAAGGCGCTCGAACTTGAGCTCGCTGCCCAGGGGGCCGATGTGATGCTCAACCTGAGGCTACTGTGTTACATTACCTAATGAACTCTATTCCGCACCACCACAGAAGTCGAGCCGAAGGAGCGTTTTTTTACGTGGGTTTCCTCTGGCGTTTAAAATTATACTATTTGCAAAATGATTAAATTTTAAGGTTTAAGAATATTTTGGAATTTATAATGTCTGAGAAGCTACTTTGATACATAGTCGATTGCAAACAATTTTCTTCTTGAAAAAAAGTATAAAACTGTATAAACTGTTTGATAATTCAATTTTCTTCAATTTTCAACAGTTGAAGGTGTAACTGTTAAAAGTAATTGAAAATTAAAACTTCCACAACTGGGGTTTAAGTAATCAGAAAATAAATTTGAAATATTCTTACATTTTCAACAGTTGAAAATGGCAGTTATATTTCAAATTGTCTTGAACTTTATACAGTTGAAAATTGAATTTGTTATTTATTTCAATATTCAACAGCTGAGAATTGAAACATGAATTTTCAATTCATTTTCATTTTCAACCACTGAAAATTAAATTTTAAACAGTTTAAAATGAAAGTCTAAATTATCTTTAATTTGAAATTTCCTCAACCTTTCCAAAACTTTGAAAAAACTTCAAAATTGTATTTTGAAATCTTCAGAATTTTAGAAATTTTCAATAACTGCTAACTACATTTGTAACTTATTCAAATTTTTCCTAAAACTTTTTAAAAATTCTGCAAACTTACAAAAATTTCCTAAAAATCTCCATATTCTTTCTTGATCCTCATCTTGAAAAGAAATGTGCATTTTTTAAGACCCTTTTTTTAAAGAATTCTTCTTTTTCCCTTTTTCGAAGGAACTTTCTCTTTTCTCGTTTTTTCACTTGAATGCGAACTGAATTAACAGAACCCAATGAGAAAATCAAAATATTGTTAATTGAAAATTCATTATTTATAATTGAAAAGTCTACTAATATATTTTTGGTTCAGAATTCACCTCTTTTAGTTAGAAAGTCTACTATTTCGTTGAAGATTGAACTATTTTGTTATAAATTAGATTTTTTAGGTTGGAAATTAATTTTTTTAACTGTAAATTTATCTATTCTATTTTTAGTTGAAAACTGACCGCTTTAAGTTGAAAATTTGACTATTCAATTTTCATTGAGAATTCACCTTTTTTGTTAAACATTTATTTTATTGCTTAAAGATTTACCCATATTGTTGAAAATAATTTTTTCAACTGAAAATTTAACTATTCATTGTAGGTTGAAACTGTCCCTTTTTTAGTTAGAAATGCAACCATTTGGATGGTAATTCGTATACATAAAAATATTTGTCTTAAGATTTATGGGAAAATTAAAAATGATTTTTTTATTGAGAAATTTATTTTAAGAGTATACTCAGAAATATTTTGAAATATTTCTACATTCTCAAAAAGGAATCCTGAAGATTGTAATGTAATTATTTGAATTGTGTAGATTTAAAAAAAATGTAGGAAAAATTTGAATAATTTTAAAAGATAGTCACCTAGAAGGTTTGCTGGTTTTGAAAAGATTTGAAAATAATTAAAAGTTTGAGAACATTTTAACAATGTTTTAAGAAAATGTACATTTCTGAAGATTTAGAAAAAAATTGCAATCTTTTTTAGAATTTTGTACGGTTTTAAGATTTGTTCTTATGATTCATGGGAAAATTTGAAATTATTTTTTATCTTGAAAAATCAATTCTGAGAGAAAACTAATAAAGATTTCAAAATATTTGAAATGATTTTCGTTATATTATATTTAAATTAGAATTATGTTTAAAATGATTTTCGTTATATTCGTTATTCGGCTTTCAAATTTTCAATAATTACAAATAGTTTAACGAACTACCGCTAATTTCAATCACTTTATTATCTTCATAAGAAATGAAGATAGTACAGTTGTATATTTATGCCCGGTAAGAAGGCTTGCATTCAAAGGTATTAAAAAGCTTCAATACCTATGAATGCCGTTTCTGTCCTTTTTTGAATCCCTGATTAGGCAGCGAAAACATTAAGCATCCAATCCCTTTCAAAGGCGATTGGAACTGTCAAAAGTAACCTGAAATAAATTGAAAACACCATTTTTGTTTAACGCATTAGAACTATTAGAAGGCGCTTCAGAAGCATAAAATTGGAAAAATCTAGTAGGATTATACATAACAATACATCACTTCATCACGAAACTCTCGCTTTATTCAAATGTGATCAATTAAAAATATATAAAATCATGATAAACAATTTAAAAAAATTAGTTTCCAACACAACTACCTGTGTATAAATCAATCTTGACAACGTAAAATGACTAATACTTTGTTTTTAAGTGCTCTTAACCTTATTATGATTCGAAAAACAGTAAATAAGAACAGTGAAATGTGCAAGTTAAAAAGGGATTAAAAATGTTCTATTTCATGCACACACACACACACATATATATATATATATATATATATATATATAAATTAATTCAAAATACTTTTACGGGCGATAGACAAATTAAGTAAGGCGCTTTTCTGACCCCTCCCCCCCACACGAAAACACAAACACAAAATACTACTAAGATTTTACAATTAACCCAGCTGAAAATTTCTGTACAGGAACCTTGGAGGAACCTGCACATGTACACGATACATAAACCTCCATAGGGATTAATCCGCTAAGATTCGCTAGTGGCTTGGCTCTCTTGATATTGAGTTGGATCTTCAAGGGAATAAAAGGAAGGCAACCTTATAGCTGTAAGCGACATAAGTTTACGTTATGGTATTCTGTAAAGGACCCTATACGCGTTTCTGTACAGGAACCCGTGTCTCAATTTACTTCACAAAGGAATCTGTACAGGATCCTTCGAAAGGTTCCTTTTACGATTCAGGTTCCTTTGCAGGATCATGTACAGTTTCCTTGGCCAAATTTTTGCACAGGAACCGTCAAGATTACCGAGGTACCTTCACTGTAATTTTCAGCTGGGAACGAAATAAACATACATATCAATTCTTCTAATTCAGGGCGGCCAATGACCAGGAAACCTAGGAATCAGCTTGGAATTTTGAGCACGAGAAAATAGCTGGGAATTTTTTTAAAAACCGGGAATTTCATAGATTTGCTTTTACTTTTGCTATAAAGATCGGCGCAACTGATCACGCAGAAATACTCACAACAGACCGTGCAGGACCAGTAACTGGCCATGCAGGAGAACCCGTAACTGGCCATGCAGAACAACCCGCAACTGGCGATGCAGAAGAACCTGCAACTGGCCGTGCAGATGGCGCAAATGCAACTGCCCTGTCTAGCCTGGCCAGAAGGGTGGTTCCAGTAAGAAACGCCACAAGCACGAGCAATACCACAAGGATGGCAAGTGCAAAAAGCATGGCACACGCAACAAGGATGGAAAGTGCAAGAAGCACTTGTGCAGCAGGCCCAACTGGATCTGTTGCGAGGACAGGCAGCGTATGAAGCTGCGCAGCATGATCTTTGGCGACATCTGGCAGCCTATGCTGAAATCCATCATAGCATGGAAGAAGCTGCGCAGCAACCCCTGCAAGTACATCTATTTAAGGTCAGCGAGATCTCTCGCCCATATTAAAGAAAGATACAAAAACTTTCTGTAAACAGGGTTGTTACGGGTCAAGATATCCTGGAAAGTCACCGAATGGCAGGAAATTTAAACTTGGCCAGAGAAAGCGACTTAAAAATTCATTTAGCTTTTTTGAAAGTCGTCTTTTTTATGTTAAAAATTGAATCATCATTGTAAAAAATTCTTATTTTTGGCAATAAAATGAATCTTGTTGGTTGAAAATTTATGTTTTTGGTGGAAAATTAATTTCTCCGGTCGAAAATGTACCTATTTTTTTTAATTTCTCTTATTGAGTTAATTTTGTTCACTGATAAATGAACTATTTCATTTTTTGTTGAAGAAGCGACTGTTTGTGAATTCGTCCTTTTTGGGTGAAAAATGATTTGTAGAAAAATAATTTCATTGGCTGAAACCTCATCATTCTCGTTGAAAATTCATTTCTGTGGCTGAAGATTCAACTAATTTGTAGGAAATTCATTTTTCGTTTCGTGGATGTTTATTCTTTTAGCTTAACCTTTTAATTATTGTATTTTTTATTCAAAATTTATCTTCTCTAGTTGAAAGTTCAACTGTTTGGCTTAAAATTCAGGTCTTTGCTTGAAAATTGGTCTTTTGTGGTAGAATAATAATCTCTCAGATAAAAAAATGCCTGCACAGTGCGAGTGCATTATGGGTCGCATGCGTGCGGATAAGGCCACATTACGTGAGTTCATATCACCACGCAGATGTGTCTTTCATATGGTCGCATATGTCTCGCAGGGCGTTCGAGTCGCACGTGTGCGATTATAATGTGAGCACGTAGTGCGAGTAAAATAATTTTTACATCACGTTGAAGAAATGAAAATGATTACTCGATAAATAGCATTTGAACCTGGCACTCAATCATAAATAATAAGAATAATATGATTTTTCGAGCCAAATATAAATGGTCTTTACAGAGTTTTCATTCTCATGTCCTAGTGTGAACAACAGAATTGACGTTAGATTATTTGTTTATTTACTTACAACAGAAATAAAATGAACAGGGAGTGGTGCCAGGTTGGTGACGAGTTGAAGACTTCGGTCCGTTGGACGCCGGCTGATACTGAGCTTAAATCAACATAGCGTCGGTGACAGGAGGGAACATTAGAAAAAAACTATTCGATAAAATAATAAAATCCATATTTTTTCATGTTGACTTTAATATTTTATTAAATAAATATTAAAAAATGAAAACTAATTTCCAAAATAGCTTTTCACACTATATTAATTAATATAATTAATTTTACATGCTGAAAATATTTTTAATTTTTGTATTTATACTGTTAATTTACTAATAACAAATTCCACACGGTGTGTCGAAAAAGCAGCATTTCTGCACGCAGGACTTGAGACTCACCGCGTGTCAGTAAAGTGCGACGCACGATTGTTATCTGGGGTGCGACGCATATGTGTCGCACACCAAAATGCGACGCATGTCCCTCGCACCCTGCACGCACCGCGTGCCTCGCTGGAAATTCGAGAGCACTTTCGTGTGTTGAATTCTCTGAACCGCTTGAAATCCTCATTACGTGCTTCTGCAGCTTCTTTTGATGAGGGCCCATAATCGAGGCCGAAACGTCTGACTCAATGATAAATTGATTTCAATTTTTTTGTGACCCTAAAGCCACTTTTACCATCAAAATCCAAATATTGTTTTAACTGAGGGTCGATATAACTCCTTTATTCATACATTATATTTATCCTAATTTTACATTTTTCAGGAAAATGTCTAATGCTTGAAAAATTGGAAAGGGGAAAATAGGAAACATTGACTTTATTATTAAAAATAATATGAATTATTACGTTGACAAATTTGAAAGCTGGTAAGAAGCGTGACCTTTCGCGCGCGATAACCCCCAAAATGAATATATTGTTCACACATTTTTCTGAATTTTTTTTTTCACACAAATATAATTATAATTTTCGTAAAAATTGGTAAGGGGCACCCTTTAAAAGTTATCTTATTTTTTCTGGATAGGAGGATGCTCTCGAGGCCATGATGGGAGGTTCTGGAGGGTCCCGTAGGAGGTTCTAGGGGGCCTAGTGGGAGGCTCTGGAGGGCCTTCCCTGAATTCCTGAGACAGCAGCAACGGTAGTGACGAAATCTTTTATAACATGTAGTGATTTATCAGAGGTACTACGGGCATACGTCACAATAAAGTCTTTCAGGTTACCCAGCAGGTAACGCACAACGTGATACTAATAGTATTGCAGTGTAATGTGTGTCAAGTTGAAACAATATGATTATGATATCTTAGTCCGTATCCAGTAACATGATAATCATGTCAGGATCTCGTAATTTTTCAGATTCTAAAGTTGTTAGCATTGGCTGAACCAATTATATTACCAACTTTATGGACTTAATGTTTGAGTTTCACAGATAACCTCAATATTAGAAAAGGAATCCCTTGCAAAAGTCTGGTGGGTGGGGGGGGGGCCGAAAAAAGGCACACGCTTTGACTAGTCGCATAAATGAACAAAGTCACACTGCTACTTCTTCCCAATATTTTGCACGGGCAGAATGGTACCTCCTTGTTTGTTCACAGAAATAATTTGAGTTGCCATTCTAACCCTTAACCACTTAAACCCCTACCCATTTCCAATATCTTGTAGGGGCGGAAAGGCATCTTCGTGACCGATTACCGAAATAATGTAAGTCACACTCATACCCCTTTGCAATTTCTCGTGCTGGGTTTGAAGGCGCCCCGATGAATGGTCACATAATAATTTAAGTCACATTTCTACCCCTTTCCCAAGAAACTTTGGGCGCAGGAAGGCACGCCTGTGACTGATCAGAAAAACAATTCAAGTTATATTCCTAACCCTTTCCAATATTACGTGAGGGAGATGGAAGGCACACCGAGGGGTTGCTCACTACGAAATCTGAAAATCTTAAAACTGTGAATGTTCCTCACCACTTCAACTCTGTCCGCACTTAGCCAAAGATTTTCGAGATTTCTCATGAATGTTAGATTTCTCAGAGGTCTATGTACGGATTCAGCTGCCACAAAAAGCTATGTACGGACGATTTCATCCTGTTACAAACATTTTTTAAAATTTTGGCCGCCATATTGGATCCGCCATCATCAATTTTGAAAATATGACACTAGATTCGGATTAAGCTGCCACAAAAAGCTATGTACGGACAATTTCATCCAGTCACAAACATTTTTTTTCAATGTTGGTCACCATATTGTATCCGTCATTTTGAATTTTAAAGATCTGACAATAGATTCGGATTCAGCAACCCCACAAACCTATGTACGGACAATTTCATCTGGTTCTAAAATTTTTCAAATTTTGACCGCCATATTGGATCCGCCATCTTGAATTTTGAAAATCTGACGCTAAATTCGGATTCAGCGACCCCAAAATGCTATGTGCGGACAATTTCATCGAGTTCCAAACATTTTTCAAGAATGTGGATGCCATATTGGTTCCGCCATCTTGAATTTCGATAATCTGACACCAGATTCGGAATTTTAAATTGTAAATTTTTTATGTCTTACGGTCCACATAAAATTAAATAAATATTGAGCCAAAAACATTTTTTCAAATCAGAATTTATTAATTAAAAAACTCTTTTCTCTATTCTTCACGTAAGTTTCGGTAAAATTGCGTATCTTTTTCAAAAGGTTTTTAAAACCTCAATATAATAATATTTCAAATAAGCAATATTAAACAGAAAAATTAAAAATTAAAATAATACTTTCATAAATGAATGTTTCAATTTTGAAATAAATTAATCAAAATAAATTAAATTAAAATTAAAAATAATAAATAAATTAACATTTTCAAAGAGAGAAGATTGCATAAAAAAGTTAGATTTATTGAAAAGCAGGTCTTTAGCTTCTAATAGAGAAATTACAGATTTTAAATTAAACAAATTTTTCAAGAATTTATCAAAGGTTGACATCACTCATGTGGTTGTTGCAATTTTACCTTTAGGAAACTATTGGTTCACCTTTATCCCCAGTTGTTTCTGATTTAGTGTTACAATATGGAAAAAGAGCTCTAAAATTATTAGATTTCACACCTATTTTAGATAAAAGGTATGTAGACGACATTTTAGCTATTGTTCCTACTGACAAGATTGAAGCTTTCTTAAATGTGCTTAATAGCATTGAAGATTGTATAAATTTTACTCATGAACGTGAGATTAATAACGTTATTAACTATCTTGATCTACAAATCATTAAATCTCAAAATGGTGATTTACTAACCAACTGGTATAAAAAACCTTCTTGGTCTGGCAGATATTTAAACTATAATTCTCATTTTATAGTGTAAATTATTTAATTGAAATTTATTTGTGTGATTTTGAATATGTACTGGAATTAAGGTTTCTTTTCGGCCTCTTATTAAAACGGTACGTTGCTCTTTAAGATGAACTAACTATTTTATCATTAATAATTATTAATAATTATTAATTAAATATTTAATAATAATTAATAATTAACTATTTTATAATTAACGGTCGAAGAAAAAGGAGAAACAACTTGGAATCTCGCTCCAAAAAGTTGGTTTAGATAATTGCATCTTTACTTTTTCGATAGGACTTTTAGTTTTATTTTTAATAAAGGCACAATTTTGAAATCCATATGATGCATGGTGCATCATGATGGAGTAAACGTGGAGGGGATACAAACAATGTTTAAACTAAATTTTTGGCATTATTGAAATTTTTTTCATTTATGATACTTTAGGGTGCGTTATGTTTTAGTAAGTTACTTTCAATTGTTTTCCATAGTTGTTAAAGAAATTCCTAAAGATTATAAACAATATAGTTGTTTAAAAAATGACTTTTTTGAAAAAAATTGAAAAAAAACACCAGCAGATATTTCCGAGATGAATCTAGGGATATCTTTACTTTTTTTATAGGACTTTTAGTTTTATTTATAATAAAGGCACAATTTCAAAATCCATATGCTGCATGGTATAACGTGAAGGAGTGAACGTGGAGGGGATAAAAACAATAGATAGTTTATTAATTAATGATAAGTGGAGGTTCTGGGAGCTTGCCCTTCTATTAGTATAGGTTTTGCTGATATTTTTGTCCATAAACTTTAAAAACCTGGAACAATGTTAATAACAATGTAATTGTTTGAATGATTTGTTTATTGTAAAAATTGAAAAAAGACCTAGAGATATGTTAGTGAGGAATCTGCCTTTCCTTGAAATTTCTTTCCGACTAATACTTTTATTTATAATGAAGGCACAATGGGTAATAACAATGTAATTGTTCAGAAACTGACTTTTTCAAAAACATAAAAAAAATCCTGGAGATATTGCTGAGCCGAATCCAGGGCTGCTTTTAGTTTATCGCTACGACAATTACTGTATTTTTAATTCAAGGCACAAGTTTCAAATGTATATGCATAGCTAACTTCTGGGTCGTAAATAATTTCCTGAGCGCCTGCAGCCTCCATTGTTTTCTTTGCTTTTGGACTTCTGCGATCCCAGTTCAAGGTTAGGCACCGTATACTTCAGCCTTCGCAGAGGTTAAAGATTGCTTTGGATGTATAAGTCAACCAATTTAACTGCTTCCACGTTCTCTTCTAGGGTAAGCATTGACTCAAACTAGAGATACTGTTCTTTTGAGTGGAGTGCTTATTCTCGAACATAACCTCAGTTAACTTTTAGGCCGCTGTGTACTAACGTTCTGGCTTTGGAGAGATTTAATTTTTTTTGTTTTTACTATTGCTTTTCCAGTTTACAACTATTACCTTATTTAAATCACTAATTATGCATGATTGGTTAATTTTTCTACGAGTTATATCTACTTTCAGAATTTTAGTTTCTACGTTTTATTAATGGAAGCTTTATAGTCGCATCAACTGCTAGGCTCATTATCGCCTACACTATAGGGTCAATTATAACTTTATGGTATCTGTGGGTAGTATGCCAAGGGAGAAAAGCGAAAATTTCCGAAAATGCGTCTATACTAGCGTCTTGCGTTGGGAACCGAACGCGCGCTAGCTATTTTAGCATTACCAAGGCTGCCGTGTTAGAACAATTCCAATATCATTTGAGCCACGATGACTCCCTGAGTTTCTACCTTGTGCAGGTGGATTTTCAATTATATATTTAGCACGCATGATTAGCGTCTGACTTTTTATAGCTATCAACTGGTTGATCATACAAAATTTTGGAATTTGATGGTATACTAATATTAGACCTACTAATTATAATATTGAAATTGAACTAACAAGGAGAGGTCCCGAGATACGTATTATTTCTTTTGATCCGATCGGCCTTATTTTTTCGGCATATCGACTTTTGAGTATTTATACTCGACAGCTCGACTCGCAACTGTAAAGCCCAGACCTCAGACTTAGCACTTACACAGTCCAATACTAATTTATTAACAAAAAGGAAAACAATACAACAAGTCAACAACGTTTTGGACACTATGGGTTATTTATCTTACATCTTTGAGAGGTATGGTGCTGCTACAAGACAACAAATTGGAGATTAGATACATACCAATAGAACATTAGTTATTCTTAAAGAACAGAGTACTTTCTTAATAAGGTGCAGAAACAATGCCTTATCTCCAACAAATATTTAACAAAATGTAATTAAATTTAATGTGCATAATTTAAATTATAACTTGATCTCTAAATTCCAAAAAACTAAATTTAATTTTCAAACTAAATGTCTAAGTTTAGAAATTGAAAACATTGTAAAGAATATTCAAAGATTATGTCACTTTTCAAATTACTTAAAATACCGTTTTTCAAGAGTTATATCTGATGGCTCTATTAAAAAGCTTTTTGACTCACAAGAGTTAAGTCTCCGAAATTAAAAAATTTCAGAGAGACGATTGAAAAAAAGGTTTGGTTTATTGAAAAGCAGGTAGTTAGCTTATAATAGAGAAATTACTGATTTCAGATTAAACAAATGTTTCAAGAATTTATCAACAGTTCAAATCCCTGATGAGGTTGCTGAAATTTTAGCTTTGGGAAACAAATTTGGAGTTCCTTTGAATGTTAATAAAATTCCCGCTGTTCATTCACGGCGGAGATTCGAATAGCGTCCAGTTTTGCTGGAGTTTTCTCGGCATCCAGTGAGAACGCCTTTTCTTCAATATGAGAGATCGTTCATTGCGGCGTTTAGACTTGGGAGTGTTGGGCGTAACTCACTACAAAGCGTGAACGTTCAACACGTGTCAATTTCATTACTGAAGAAGAGCCAAACACCACAGTAGGCCACAGACGCCGTACTCATTCCGAACTGGGACCGCGGAATAATAGGTCTACAGTCCCCTGAACGAAATTTATGGCATCACGTACACTCATTCAACTCTTAGGCTGCGGAGAGAACATACTGACCTGCTTCCCCTTTGCCTAGAGAAGAGAAAAGTAGCGAGCGCCATTTCGTTCCCAGTCCCTGTTGGGATAACAGGTTTAACTGTGTAGATTGTAGTGCAGCTATTTTTATTACGAAGGTACATTCCATTTATAAGAAATTAGAGAGTGACCAGTCCTGCTCGTTTGTGCTCGCTCATGACCGAGCAAAATTTTATAAAAGTAAATTATAAATTGTAATACAAAAGTAATATTAAACATGAGAGGAAAATTACTAAAATATAACTAGATTTATGAATGTAGCCCAGGCATCTAGTAGTTTGGTTCCCAAAAAAATCCCACATCCAATGTTTTCAATGAGAAAGTTTCGTTAAGGGGTCCCTTTTAACATATCAAAATGCTGGAACAGATCAATTGCCAAACCGGGCTTTTCTTTTTTTTTTAACAGTTCCAAAAGTTGCTTTTGCGTGGAGGGATAATTCCCATTGTATTTTATAACAAAATGTCCAGCTGGAAAAAGAAAGAGGACAAAATTATAAGAAAATGTTGTTAAAAGAATAAGCCGCTATCTTCCATAAGTTTCCAGTTATGATACATTGAAAAATCCCTACTTTTTGGGATTTTCAGCGAAAAATCTCTAAGCTTAAAAAAACACTGTGTACCTTCGCACCTAATTACTGCACAGAAAAGTGTTCCACAGGTGAGTGAAAGTAGACTCAATTTTTCTGTGATTAACAAAAAAGAACAATGTCCAACCTATAACAGGTCATAAGTTATGACCCCTCAAAGTTGGCCATTTTTTCCTGTTTTTACGGGCAAAAAAGTGGAGTTCAGTTTTTTCAAAATAAATCGAGTCAGGTTTAGTTTGCATTGATGATGCCATAGGAAGAAATATATTCTATAAAATTCTGCGTACATCTAAAAAAAAAATTCTTTTAGTCCTATTATTTTGGGAATTGCAAGGTTTCAAATGTTTTATTTTTTTTTGCATTTTTGACTAAAAACGGAAAAGTTGTGTTTTTGTAAAATTCATCGTTTCCTGTGGTTCCTACGGCACAGTTAATACAGAAAAAATGAAAATGGAGTGCATTTGGCGTAATCTCAAAAAAAAGTACTCTAGCCCTAATAGGTCACGAGATATGACCTTGGAAAGTGCACTCTTCATGCATAGATGCATCTGAGCTTACCGTAAAGTAGAACTACTGTCATATTTCGACATTTTTATCCCAAATAAGTGTATATAATTCATTAATCATGTATAATACGTCTTTTGTCATAAATAAATAATTGTTCATAACAAAAGCTTGCTATCACTACTTATGATTACCTTTTGGCCATTTTTTAGTATTTTTGTGGCAAAGAAGTGATTGTATCTGATTGAAAATGTGTAATGTTTTTTTATACATTAACAAACATTTTCATTTATAATTGTTTATAACAAAATCTTGTCATAACCACTGTTGAGTACTTTTTGAGTACAGTCGAACTCGGAATTAACGTCGGTTTTGGGGCTGTCCTTGGACCTGACCTACGCTAACTGAACCGAATTTAGCAACGGTTTGTAACGCCTTCGTGAACCCCGCACACCCCGCGCAGCTTCTGACAAGCCTACCCGCGGCGCGGCGTTAATTCTCGGAATCCGTAAATTCCGGAACGTTGAATCCGAGTTCGACTGTACTTTTGTGGCAAAAAAGTAATTATAATTGATTCAAAATGTGATTTTTTTTTTTTCATCAATAAACAAATAGTTTTTCAACTATTGTTTGTAACAATGTCTTCTAATGAATACTTTTTCTGCTTTTAATTACATGCTTACCAGCAAGACACTTGTAATTCGCAGTGATTTGTGTAAATTGTACATAATATTCTGTGACCATTTTTTCGCATTAAAAATCAGGAAGTAATTGATTAGTTTAAAGTAATTACATATCAAATGTAATTCATTACTTTAAAAAATCAATAAATAAAGAAGTAATTTAATTAATTGGTTGTATCTAAAAGTTCTTTAAATAATTTCATAAAATAGTTCAATACGCTAAAATTAAGTAATTGAAAAATAAATAGTTGATCAATTAATGGATTGAAAATTATTTATTATTGAATTTTTTAATTGAATAAATTACGAACTTCATGCATGCGTTTGAAATTGTGTTCTATTTTTTTCTAAATAAGCACGCATTCGCACAACGCTCAAGAGATGGAGTGTTTATACAAGATAAGGATTAAGGGCCCTGGAAATCGAGTGTAAATCGCAAAAATGGGATTCAGGCCAAACGATGAAGCCATTTTTTCTGACTTTTTGTATACCAAACTCTTAAAGAGTACAGAGACTCTCGGTACAGCTCGATTTTTTCGAAAAAGATTCTATTTTTCATGCAAAAATTAAAAGAAACGATTTGTCGTCGACAGCATCGTTGTGGTAATTTGTGTTCAACTATTTTGTTAAAAATTAATTTTTTTAATTGATCTTTTCTAGTTGAAAATTCATGTGTTTTGTTAAACATTCGTCTTTTTTGGTCGAAAATTTTTCTTCTTGATTGAAAATTCATCCTTTTGATTAAAAATTTAACTATTTGGTTAAAAATTCATGTTTTTCGTTAAAGATTCATATAAATTCATATTCTGGGCTTAAATTTAACTATTCCATTTTTAGAAAATTATCTTCTGGGTTAAATAATCCTCTTTTGTGTTGAACTTTTTTGTTGAAAAATCATTTCTTTTATTCAAAATTCTTTTTTTTTTTTTAATTTTTCTTTTCTATTTGTAAATCCATGTGTTTTGTTGAAAATTCTTCTTTTTTGGTCGAAAATTCATCCTTTGGACTGAAAATTTAACTATTTGGTCAAAAATTCACATTTTTTGTTGATGTTTCACATAAATTAATATCCTTGGTTGAAAATTTAACTATTCCATTAAAGAAATTATCTTCTGGGTAAAATAATCATCTTTTGTGTTCAACTATTTTGTTAAAAATTAATTTTTTTAATTGATCTTTTCTAGTTGAAAATTCATGTGTTTTGTTAAAAATTCTTCTTTTTTGGTCGAAAATTCGTCCTTTTGACTGTTTAACTATGTTGTCAAAAATTCATGTTTTTTGTTGAAGTTTCAAATAAATTAATATCCTTGGTTGAAAATATAACTATTCCATTAAAAAAATTATCTTCTTGGTTAAATAATCATCTTTTGTGTTCAACTCTTTTGTTGAAAATTAATTTTTTTTTGGTCGAAAATTGATTTTTTTTAATTGATCTTTTCTTGTTGAAAATTCATGTGTTTGGTTAAAAATTCGTCTTTTTGGTCGAAAATTATTCTTCTTCGTTGAAAATTCATAATTTTGATTACAAATTTAACTATTTGGTTGAAAATTCATGTTTTTCGTTAAAGATTCATATAAATTCATATCCTGGGCTGAAAATGTAACTATTCCATTTTTAGAAAATTCTCTTCTGGATTAAATGATCATCTTTTGTGTTGAACTCTTTTGTTGAAAAATAATTTTTTTTTAATTGAAAATTCATTTTTTTTCCATTTGAAAATTCATGTGTTTTGTTAAAAATTATTCTTTTTTGGACGAAAATTTTTCTTCTTGGTTGAAAATTCATCCTTTTGATTAAAAATTTAACTATTTGGTTAAAAATGCATATTTTTTGGTAAAGAATTCAGCTACTTGGTTCAAAGTTGAACTACTTTGTTAAAAAATTAATGTTTTTGGTTGAAGATTCATATCAATTCATATCCTTGGTTGAAAATGTAACTTTTCCTTTTTTTTTAAATTATCTTCTGGGTTAAATAATAATTTTTTGCGTTGTACTCTTTTGTTAAGAATGTATATATATTTTTTTTACAATTAATTTTTGTTTTGAAAATTGTTCTTTTCGAGTTGAAAATTCATGTGTTTTGTTAAAAATTCGTCTTTTTTTGTCGAAAATTTTTCTTCTTGGTTGAAAATTCATCCTTTTGATTAAAAATTTAATTATTTGGTTAAAAATTCATATTTTTTGGTCAAAAATTCAGCTACTTGGTTCAAAGTTGAACTACTTTGTTAAAAATTCATATTTTTTAAAGATTCACCTCCTGGGTTGAAAATTTAACTATTCAAATTTCAGAAAATGAATCTTCTTTGTTAAAAAAATTATCTTTTGATTTGAACTCTTTTCTTGACAATTTATTTTTTGCTTTGGTTGAGAAGTTATTCTTTTAACTAACAATGTGACTATTCCATTTTTTCTTGAAAATTTATTTTGTATTTTTTGAAAATTGTTCTTTTCTAGATGAAAATTTATGTGTTTTGTTAAAAATTCGTCTTTTTTGCTCGAAAATTATTCTTTTTCTTTGGAAATTCGATAAAAAATTGAACTATTTGGTTAAAAATTCATCTTTTTTAGTTGAAAGATCAACTACTTGGTTGAAAGTTCAACTAGTTTGTTAAAAATTCATATTTTTTTTAAATTCACCTCCTGGGTCAAAAATTTAACTATTCAATTTTCATAAAATTAATCTTCTGAGTTCAAAAATTATCTTTTGATTTAAACTCTTTTCTTGAAAATTCATTTTTTTCTTTGGTTGAGAATTTATTTTTTCAACTAACAATGTAACTATTCCATTTCTGGTTGAAAATTGATTTTTTTTTAATTGTTCTTTTCTAGTTGAAAATTCATGTGTTTTGTTAAAAATTCGTCTTTTTTGCTCGAAAATTATTCTTTTTCGTTGCAAATTCATAACTTTGATAAAAAATTTAACTATTTGGTTAAAAATTCATCTTTTTTAGTTGAAAACTCAACTACTTGGTTGAAAGTTCAACTAGTTTGTTAAAAATTCATATTTTTTTAAGATTCACCTCCTGGGTTGAAAATTTAGCTATTCAATTTTTCAATTCTTAAAAATTTATATTTTTCTTTGGTTGAGAATTTATTTTTTTAACTAACAATGTGACTATTCCATTTTTTCTTGAAAATTTATTTTTTGAACATTATTCTTTTCTAGTTGATAATTTCTACGTTTTGTTGAAAAATTTGTCTGTTTTTGTCGAAAATTATTCTTTTTCTTTGGAAATTCATAATTTTGATAAAAAATTTAACTATTTGGTTAAAAATTCATCTTTTTTAGTTGAAAGATCAACTACTTGGTTGAAAGTTCAACTAGTTTGTTAAAATTTATTGTCTTCCCATACATTTTCCAAAGTTTCAGCCCGATATTTTATTTAGAAAAAAAGTTCTCAGATTCAGAAAATTGAAAAAGTGAGGCCGGTAAGGTAGGTATTTATGCGTGTCACATGCCCTTAAAAATTTCAATTCAAAAAATTGTATCAAGTAAAGTTCTAGAAATGCTTTTTTTGTCAAAATTTTGTTAGAAGCGTCAGAAAGAAAAGTTCGATCAAAAATAAAATCTTTTGAACAAATCCAGGTGAAATTTTTGTTTGATCTATAAAAGTTAGCCAATTCCCAGTAAATCGTCCAACAATTTTTAAAGTGGTGATGATTTTTAAAAATGATAAAAAGTAGATTTTCTCAAGAAAACCCCACATTTTTAGCTAATTTTGTATTCAATTTTGCCTTGTAGCCAAAACAATTTTTCTACGTGAAATTGAATTTTCGGATTTTTTTCACACAGAATAAAAGATACAAATAAGAGCAAGGCATATTTTTCACAGAAAAAAGGGTAAATCCCGTTTTGTAAGGGATGTATGACTTTTATATAAGCCGAAATTTACCAAGAAATAAGCAAGAAATATGGGGTTTTCTTAAAAAATCGATTTGTTATATTTTCAAACAAATCGTTGGTATTTTGTTAATTTCGAACTTTATACAATTTTTTAGACAGATTTTGAAGGACTAAGTTTTTTTTTCGTGCATGAAATCTTAAATAAAATATTTGATTATTTAGCACTGTGAAATATGAAATAAAAATGTAATGTTTGCAATAATGATCTTTTCTTTAATCTGTTTAATGCAAATTGAAGAATTATTTGCTTTTTGTTGTGAAGTGCTTGGCTTACTTCAGGATCACTCATGCCAGATTTAAAGTTGTTGACATTCAATTCTGGCCATGCTTCTTGAAATCGCTTGAAGAGCAGTATATCTGGCCCAGACGTAGGTCCCATGCAATGGTCATGAACTGCTTTTAACGGTAATTCATAAATATGATGACGACACGCTAAGTATAACAACGACCTTCCAAGTCTGCGTTCCAAAATCGCGCACGTGCCATTGTTTGGTCCTGAATTGGAAGCCGTAGTGTCAAAGCACATACCAACAACCTCATCCGCAATATTCCATCCTTCAAACAATTGAATAATGGCATTTGCTTGCGCTTCTCCGGTCCCCTTCTCAAGTTTTGGGATTCCTAGTAACTCATGCACGACTGCACTCGTTACTAGAGAACTAGAACTGGGAGACGATCAACTTTTCGATGCTTGCTGTGTAATTGTGAAAGAAGTTTCACATCTTACTACACAATTAATTTTGTGAATTTGGTATTTGAGACCTCAAAATTCGTTTTTGCAATCGCGGTAATATTTTCTCGGAAAGAAATACGGGTTCTCCGTATAGTCTCTCTACTGACATATACGCCATCTACGTTATGACCTAAACTTTTCAAAATCGCAGCTAAAACGCGTGCGGCTCTTCTGTCGCTTATATTAGTTCTATCCAAATTCATACATAAATCTGGATTCATTAATTTAATTTTTTTTAGCTCTCTTGTGATCAGTCTGAGAGCTGGTTTCACCTATCACCAAAAAATCATTGATCTTATCTTCTTCATCATCTTCACCTTCAGACCAATAAACATAATTATTTGGATCAGCATTAAGCTCTCAGAAGTATTTAAGGAATCTGAAAGAAATTACTATTTAGAAATGAGAAGATTTATTATTTTCTGATTAAATCTACCATACCATGCACAACTACAAGACCATTCGTTTTTCGGTGAATTCTCAATTATAGGATAGTTAGGAGTTACAACTTTTTCTTCGAAGTAAGTTGAAAGCTATCAAAATGTTCTATATACAATGAATGTGCAAGAATTTGGCACAGCCATTTTGCTTTTTTGAAAAAACATTAGTTGTGCTCAATTGTGTTATATCTGTGCTCTAATGTAAAGAAAACGAATTAAACAGAACAAATTTCAAGAACATTGAAAAATGTGTATTGTTTCAAATTTTAATGAAATTTTAAGCAAAAAATGAAATTTGAACTACTTTTGCAACAATTCACAAAATATTGACAAAATTACTTTATCGTAGGCTTATTTTATAGATAATTTTGATGGCTTTCAACCTTTTCCAGAGAAGAAAATAAGCTCTCATATAATTAACATTAAAAGAACTGACAGGGTGGCCATTTTAATAAAAGAAAAATCATTTTTCACGGTCAATGGAATTAAAAAATTCGAACTCTAAAACTGAAAATTTGTCCATTCGAAGTAATAAAAAATGAACTGCAAATTAAACCACTCAAAGTGAAAGTTTTGAATTTTGAACTTTTAAAATTGAAGTTTAAAGGTTTTTTATTTCAAACATTTTTAATTAAAATGCTCAATAATGTAGAGTGTACAGTTTACCCGTATAAAATGGAAGACACTAACACTTTTCAATTTAACAATTGAAAATTAAATGCAATTGAACTGCAAAATGTAGCATTTTTAACTTTTAAAAATTGTAGAGTTCAAAGATTCAGATTTATCTTCAAAAATATATATTTTCGAAATTATATTATTTTAAGCAATTTTTAGCTAGAAACAATAAAAATTGAACGATTGAAACTGGTTTAAACGGAATACTTATTAAATTAGAAGTTAAATTACTTTCATTTTACGTAGTTGAATAATCCTTAAAAAGCTTTAAAACTTTATTTCAAAATCTTGAAAAATCTACATGTTCCCTTTAAAATGGCAAATCGAACTCATTCCACAATTGATGTGTTGGAAGAGAATTTGGAATTGGACACAGGTTACAAAACGTGTTTCATCATGAAAATTCCCATAATAGTCTTCTTTTGCTAATGATTTTTCAAGCTTTACAGAAAAGTTCAAATAGTTCACTAATAAATCTGCAAGTCGTCGATACTTTATAATGTTCAGACGATATTATTATACATTATGTCCAATTAGGTCCAGTCATTTTCGGCTGTCGTTTTCCCTGTCGTTTTCCCGTGGTCGCGATATAACTACAGGGAAAAAATAACAGGCCTGTCATTTTTTTCCTGTCATATATTTTCATAAGGGAATTGCCATGTAAACATACGATTGTCTATATCCAATCTTATATGCGTGTGAATCCTCTCTTTCTCAGAGAGAGATTCAAGTGGACTAATGCATCGGAGAAAGACAAGCTTTCTTATCGAGAGCGACTATTCAACAGCTCACCCCTTTAGTAACCAGGTAAGTCCCCACTCCCGTGCTACCTGTGCGCTCCGCTGCTGGTGGTAATTCGAAGAAGGTTCACGGCATACTACCCGCTCTATCGGTAAACTCTATCGCTTCCTTATCGATCCGCGACATGTTATGTTCCTCAAAGATGGAACTCCGCAGTGTGTGTATGTGGTAGTTGTTCTCTTAGCATCCGGAGGGGTATCGTAGTTCAAATAAATCCAACAGATAGGGATCTGATCAAGTAATCCCGTTTTTGCATTGTTATGTCAAGTATAATAGAATTCTGATGTTTTAAAGTCTCACCCCTCATTTTGTGTTCTTTTGTAAAAAAAAATTTCCGAATTTTTTTGAGATTTAAAAAAAAAGGTTTAGAAGTAGGGCACGGCCTTTAAAGTACCACAAAGCGTTAAAAATTTAGTAAGTCCTTGAATTTAACAAAGAATCGTAAAAAATTTACAGCGATGATATAAAACTACCATGTGAGCAGTATGAAGCCTGGAAATTTGTTTAAAGATTTAATTTACCCCCAACTTTGTTTTAATCCTTTCAGGGACACATTTTTCTGTTAAACTAATTCTTGCTATTAATGGTGACCGAGGGATTTTCGGGGTTGCTGATCACGATTCTGGCATCAGAATTGCAAAATTAAAAATGGCGAATCCAAGATGGCGACTTCGTGACTCTAATGTTGAATTTTTCGAACAATTTGCACAAACCACGTTGTATGGGTATTTTTTGGACGGCCCCCACTCCAATGCCGTGCAGGCTGTATTGAATTCGCCGACTTGAATTTTGCAATTCTAACATTAGATATGAAATCAGCGACCTCAAAAACCCCCATACACTAAGTTTCATAGCAATTGCAAAAAATTGCGAATTTGCACTAATATAACCGCCATTTTGAATTTTGCAATTTTAACATTATATTTTCAATTAGTGGCCCGAAAAACATTTTTTTTTTTACGATTTGATAATCGATCACAAATACGCTACATTACATGCACTTGTGCCGAAAATTCGTCAAAAATCGTGATTTTTTATGAATTCAAAAAATAAATTAAAAAAACTTGAAGGCCGAAAATTCTGAAAAAAATATATGTTACAGTTCTACGTGTTATCTAACTGGAAAAAATTTGTCACAACTATAGGACCAGCACTTTATAAAGAGCCGATCTTATTCGAAAAAAGTGATTTTTTCGATTCAAATTATTTATAACAAATGGTTAATTAACAACTTTACACATTCTTTCACGATAATTACTTGACGTGAACCCTTAAGAACCTAAAATCGAATACCTGTGCACGAAACAAGGTGATATGTATCAAAAATGCTTGAAAAACTACGAAAAAACAAGTGGGACGTATACGTCCCACTGCCCCTGAAAGGGTTAAGTGGCAAATTATATAAAAAATTTTATTATACAAATATGAAAAATATTGCCCTTAAAATAAACATTTTCCCCCTTTTCATCCTTAATAATCCATGAAAAATTACATTTTCTTTCTATGAAACTTTTTTTTCAATATAAAGAAATTTATATTGAAATTATTTTTAAAAAAATATTAAAAATATTAAAATTATTTTTACAAAAAGACGCAAAATGAGGGGGTAAGACTTTAAAAAATCAGGAAAATAATTTTTTGGACCACCCTAATATATAATTTATTATAAATAAATTATATATAAATATATATTTTTCAGAGAGGAAACTTCTAGATGAATTAATAAAAAACTATATTATAGGGCTAATTATTAAGGTTTAAATATTATTTTTACTATTAATAATTAAATAATACCAATAAATCTTCAAAATTTGTAACAATTACAATTGTTTATAAAATGAATCAATTACATTAGAAACATGAACAATAGAGAAATATGAATACAGCTCAAACTGTTTTCAAAAACTCATCGTTATATTCAATTTTCCTAATATTAAATTACATGTTTTCATGAATTTTTTTTATTACTAATTACAGATGCTCTTATTGTTACTGAAAACTATGTTCTTCTTTTATATTCAAAAAAAGTATCAAGTTTTAAATGAATTTTAGTATTTTTGCTGTACATAACAATGTAAAAACGGGATTACCTGATCGGAGCGCCATCTGTTGGATTTATTTGAACTACGATACCCGTCCGGATACTAAGAGACTATACTAGGATAAATATAACGTATCTTGTAAAGAGAAAGAGATACGTCAAAACGGACAAAATTTTCAGATTCACCTTCAGAGCACCACAGAGTATGCATACGCGCCATAAAGCCTCGATGAACAGGGATAATGCTGGCATCGTAGCAGTCTAGCAAGTCGTCCTTGAGTTGTTTCGTCCACTCAATTTAGGCGTTTTGCCGGTTCGTCGTCGTGTTTCCATCTAAATTATATTTAGCACCCCGAACTCTAGGATGATTGGCATTGTTTTCCGACCCATTGTCGGGTGCTATGCGAGTTCGATCGTTTTGAACCGCATCTACAACTGTTTGGTGTTTTGGTGGTGTGATTGTTGTTCCCACGAGCAGCTAGGGAAGGGGTTCGTCCATCCCTGTAGAGCCTTGCATGCAAGGATAAGGCTGCATACTCTGAGGGGTCGCCCGGTATTCCAAAATCACCGTTTAAGACACCTCACCCAGGTGCCATTCAGCTTTCGGCACGGGTGCTACGTCTCCGCTTAGTGGTATTCCTTCGGGACCATCCCTGGACAATTGTCAGTTCTATTCCAAAGGAATCGAAACCGAAACCGAATATATATAGAAGGTCCCTGTGGAATTTTCAAAGTTTTTATATATTTTTTAGCTTATACTCTCCTGGTCAAAAAATTCTAATGGTGAAAACTCAAATTATTAACAGTTTTTGCGCTACGACGATTCAAAAGTCAGATTTAGGTACATGTGGAGTGGAATATATCACAGATTTTGTTTCCACCCTTTGCATTGCTCTCGTGTAAGTTTATGCAAAAAAAAGAATTTTACAGACAATGCGCTAAGTGTCCCAGCCAGGCGCTGAGCGCTCAGGCAACGCACACAGCCTTCATATAATTGCATGTTTTCGAGCTTCAAACGCAAAATTCGATTTCTAGTATCAAGAGGCGCTTGGTTGTCTGAATCAATGATACAAAAAGCTCATTCACAAAGGCATGATGAATGCTACTTTTGTTTGAAAGATTGCATCCTAAGTTCGTCGCAAAGCGCTCAAGTTGAATAGCCAGATAAAAGAATCGATGACCAGCGTTGCAATTTGGTACTGATCAACCTTTTTATGTCAAGCACTCTAAAGCACCTTTTACAGAATTCTTCTTTTGTGCCAAACCTTCCATCCTACATTCAACGCTAAGCGTTCAATAAAAGCAATCAGTCATAAAAATAAACTCCATCGTTGCTGCTTGGTTTTAATTCACCAGTTTTATTCAAACAGTCTAAAATATCTTATCAGAAATGCTCATCTCGTTCCAACGATCACACTTTAGCTTCAACGTTAAGTGTTTATGAAAGCATCCAGACAACAGAATCAACTCACAGCGTTGCTGTTTGGCTCATATTAGCCAGCTTAGGGCAAGTAGGGGAGAGTCGGGTATAGTGTCTCGCTTTGACTGAAATTCCCTATAAATTTTTTATGATTGAAATATGATTTTGATGTGTGTATTTTTTAAGGTGAAGCTTACTACACAAGGGAACATATGTTATTACTCCGAACCGCTTTTTAATTATACTATTATTTGATATTAAATTAATTGATGGATCTTGCATTTCACTTAGCGTACCCCACACGCTGGGGTTCGGAGACCGTTATATCACTGCCGTTTATTCAAACAATATGAACATTGTAAAATAAAAATTATATAATGTAATAATTCTGGAAAGTGTACTGTAACGAAAAAAAAATTTCAACACAAATTTAATTTTTTATTATCAATCAAAGTAAATTATGTGGCAGGAACAGTTATAACCTCTTACTCCCTGCTAAAATACATGGGCACGCCGCGCCGCGGTGGTGCGGCGTCATGCCCCATATGTGATGGCCCAAGATTTTATTAATTTCAATACATTTCAAACGTTTATAGAAACAAATCATGATACCAGAAGTTGAATAAATTACTTTACCTCTTGAAATCTAACTTTTTCATGCTTCAAGTATTTCAAAATGTGCTGTGAGTGCTTAATTTCAGCCAAAGACTTTTTCATCGGTTTCCGCCAAAAGTTTTTTTTTCATAATCACTCTTCTGACGCGAATTGTAAAAGAGAAATGACATTAAATCACTATTTTTCTAAACAGAGAAAACTATTTTATGTGAAAAACTAATATGAATATCAAAAAATACGGGCGTAATTTGTAATAGTCACCGTGCCCCGGCCCCGCACTGACACCATACCCCACTCTTCCCTACATGGTAGTATTCGGCGGCTTTATAAATTGGAAAATATCAATATTGTGCTAACATTTTCAGGATTCATTAAAAATGTATAAAGGCACGTATGTCTGGACGACTTGAATTTTTATTTTGTTCAAATAATACAAAATTAATTATATTTCAGCTAGAGCACTAGAACCCTGTTCTTGATACAAGTTCAAGTTTCAAATTAATAAAATTGCTCTATTTGAATCAAATTAACCCTGTGTCCCCCACGTGGGGTCTAGGCGAACCCTAGATGCACTAATTTCCTTATGACAGGCGCAATTTTGCATCCCGTTGCCTGTCGCGTTCAGTATCTTTCCTCTTAGTAGTTCTGAAGAAGTCGGTACGAGCGCATCAATCTCTGAGGTATGTAATCCTTGTTTTCTTAAAGTTTTTGTTGAAAAACGTGATAAGAGTCCGTTCGGACCCAACACAATTTCATATAGTCTTGTCAAGTTAATGCCTCAAGACTGAATTTTTAATAAAATTTTGCGACGTTTTCTCATATTCAAAGTGTAGTATTTGTTTGTTCCAGTTTATATTTTTGAAGTGTGATTTCGTTAGTCAGTAGTACGGGAGAAATCAGTTTTCAGTGCGAAAAAGTTGTGCGACAAATCCAAAGGTAGGTTTTTTTACTTACTTATAGACTAAACTTCACCATACTATAGTCGTTTTTTTCACTCTCCTTGTTATTAACAACGTCGAATCATTGTTTGAAAAAAAACGTGGTGGTCCGATACCGACCGTTTAGTAGTGGTCCATAACCGACCCCGAGATTTTCGCGCTGTAAACATTCCCTAGCCCATTTTTTTAATCGAGTCATTATCTTTAGTCTGTAGAAATTTATTATTGGTATGTTTTTGACTAGATGGGACGATCATTCAAAAGGAAAACGCCGAAAAGGGATCCTGCAATCCTTCGACGAGCCGTTGCCGCGATGAAATTGGGGACATCGCTTCGTGCAGCGGCTCGCGAGTTCGGAATACCGCGATCGACGTTATTGCTTCATCGAAGAAATAATACGACGACTCCTGAAGAAAGTTCTTCGACTTCTGGAGGGAATGATATACCACATCCGACTGAGGTAAACGTCGATAATTTGAAGATTGCGAGAAACGGTTTCAAGACGGTAATAATATTCTTATTTTCGTACGAATAAAAATTGTTTCTTTCTATGTTATTATTTGTTCGAGTAAAGGATAAATAAAAAATAATAAATAAATTTTGAAAAATGAATAAAACATTAATTTTTTGCAGGTTTTCACCGAACAGCAGGAAAAATCGTTGGAAACTCATCTGCTTCATTTGTCCGACGTTTATTTCGGATTAAATCAGATAGACGCGCGCACATTTGCTCTCCAATATGTCAAATCTCTGGACCTTCCCTGTCCTCCTTCTTGGGTTCGAGAGGAAATGGTCGGGTTGGAATGGTTTCGCGGTTTTATGTCACGACCCCCACGCTTGTATACGAAACAGGGGTTTCGACCGTGCACAAAGCAGTTCGCGTGATCCCACGTCTTGGTGAGAGGCGAGTTGGGCATATCAAGTCAGCTGAGCGTGGAAATTTAGTGACTCTTGTCCAAGCCGTTTCGGCGACTGGAATGCGAGCAACGCCCTTTTTTGTTTTTCCGCGCGCCCGGTTTCAACCTCATTTTTTGAATGGGGGGCCCGTTGGCGCAAAGGGAGGTGCCAATCCTAGCGGGTGGATAACTGCGGAATTATTCGTCCAATTTCTGCAAACTTCCAGGCTTTTACTCGCTGCAACGTTGATCACCCTGTTCTGCTTCTTTTGGACAACCACGAGTCCCATTGTTCCATGGCAGCATTACAGTTTTGCCGCGACAACGGAATTCATGTCGTTTCGTTTCCGCCACATTGCTCCCATCGCCTTCAGCCACTTGACGTAAGCGTGTTTAAGCCCTTTAAATCTGCGATCAACAAGCAGTTCGAAACGTTCATGCGAATGAACCCAGCACGTCCCATTCGAATATATGACATTCCCGCTATGGTTTCAAGAACATTGGAGATTGGCGTTACCGAAATCAACATCAAATCTGGATTTAGAGCGACGGGTGTATGGCCGATAGATGCGGATATATTCCAGGAACTTGATTTCATGCCGAGTGCTACGATGAGTCGACCGAATCCAGATCACGCTCCGGATGAAGTCCATAACGAGGAAGAAAGAGGCGAGGAAGAGAATCAAGAAGAAAGCATTCCATCGCCCACATCGATTTCAGACGTATCAACGTTCAGTTTGAATTCAACATTGGAATCGCTTGCACCTATTCCGAAAGCTCCTCCGCGTAGCCAAAAAAGGAGAGGACGACCAGTAGGCCGAACATCAGTATTAACGTCCGATGCAGAGTTCCAAAGAATCACGGAAAAACAAAAGGCTAAAGAGCATACAAAAAGAAAAAGAAGAAAAAATGAGGAAACGTGAAGAAAAACGTGGAAAAAAGAAGAAGGAAGCGGAACTGCAGCAACGCAGGTCTACGCGACATTCAGGAACGCGCAATTATTGCGAGGAAAAAGACGACAGCGAGTAATTTTCCCGAAAACTCGACGAAAATGCTGTAAAATGCACATACATGTTTTGCTAATAAAAACTTCTAAATGATTCGAAATTTATCATTAATCGTCCTTGGATGGCATTCTTTTGTCTCCAAAGTACAAGAAAAGTTAAAAAATATAGTTTGTTTCTAACTCGACGAAAACATGGGGGGTCGGTATCGGACCAGGGGGAGGTCTGTTATGGACCACCATTTTTTAGGATGGCGAAAATGCAGATTTTACGTTTGCTCAAAAATGTTCTACTTCTGGTATGCAAAAAAATTTAATCCCTTGTCACAACTTAGTTTAATGTATTCCCTAAAAAATTCATGAAGATTGGAACGAAAAAATTTATTTGCTTAACTTTTATGGCACTTTCTAAATAGGGGGTCGGTATGGGACCACCTTACCCTACATACTGTCGACAATTTTATTATTCGTGAATTTTTCGATTCGGGAGTTTTATATTTCAGCACTTTAATAGTTTCGGGAATTTTGCAATTCGCGAATTTTAAAGTGCCGGAAATGTTACTTTTTGGAATTTTTCAGTTGTCTCCTCCGAAAAATAAAATTCTCGTCACTGAAAAAATTTCTGAAATTATAAAATTCCCGAATTGGAAAATTCTCGACAATTTATAATATTACCGAATTTGAAAATCCCCGACAGAAACTTTTCGATTTATAAAATATCCGAACTAGAAAATTCCCGAATTTAAACAGTTAAAAAAATTGCTTGTTAACAAATATTAATTTTGTTTGTATCTAGTGTGTAATATTACACTGCTGTTCGAGGGTCCTTTTATTTACATCGCTAAAGGTTGTAATATCACACACTTTTATAAAATCACACAATAAGTTGTGTGAAATTTACCATGATGCAATATGTAATTTTCCGAAACTTTGTAATTTTACAATCTTTTTTTACAGTGTACATTCGGAAATGTTACATTTACGCATCATGAATGAAATTGTATACAATTGTCCCCTGCGATCGAATATCTTGGTTCGGTTTTTGAAATCTTGGTCAGTTTTTTTGAAAACAATTTTTTTTTGTGAACAATTTAATTCTGTAATAACAACACAAATTTATAACAGCACTTTCAGCTCGTAAGCAAAAATTAAGCTTTTGTGCCTCTTGCACTTGTTTTGTTGGATAAACCGTTTGCAATCAACATGATAATTATAATAATTTTTAATTAATATATTTTGTTAAAAAGTAGTCTTTCATTGTAAAAAATAAATAATCTTCTTGCTTAAAAATTCAACAGTTTGGTTTAAAATTTATTTCTTTTGTTTAAACATGAATTTGTTGGATCGGAATATTTTTTTTTTTTGCTTTCAAGACATCTTACAGCGATGTGGACAATGTACACGTTTCAGATTTTTCTGAGCAATACATTCTGAGATACAACTGTGCACATATGTCAATTTTGTTGAGAAAATAATTTGTTTATAACAATAATGATTCCTTAACAAAATAGTTAAATTTTGAACAAAGTAGAATATTTTTAACCAAACCAGATGAATATATGCTCAACGAAACAGTCGACTTTTCAACGTAAAAGAATACTTTTTTTTAAATTGTTCACTTTTTTACAGAAGGCACATGAAGTTTTGACAAAATATTGACATTTTTCAATACAAAATATGATTTTAAAATAATAAGAATGATTTTAATCCGAATGTTCAACGAAATAGTTTAAGTTTTTACTGAAAATGATAATTTTTGAGAAAGTAGTCTACACTGAACACAGAAAAAACTGGGGTTTTTATTAGAACCAGTTTTTGGTTCCAAAGAAGCTGCAACAAAAAGGAACCTCTCTTGCTGAAAAGGAACCCAAAATGATATATGGTTTCTAAATGAACCCAAAGCATGGATGGGAACGGTTCCAATGGAGCCCTGTTTTCACTTCAGCCTTGAGTAACTACGGAGATTTTACAAGTTTATGGTGTACATATTACTTTGTAATTCGAATTAAATATTATTGTACTGGGAAAAATTTAATGAAGAAACTACAATTATAGATATTAGTCATTCTTGAAAGGAAGATACTGCACATAAAATATGACAGTTTTTAAGGTTATGTTGAAAACCCGACATTTTCAACTGCGCATGTACCAAAAAAGCGCGGTGCTATATAAAATTATATAATATACACTTGAAATAGCACGTTAATATTACATTTTTTAAAGAAGTTAGGTATTTCTATTTTCAATTTAACTTGTTTTAAAAAAGAATAAAAAATGTTGGTAATATTTATCTGTATTATTATTCATAGTCTTTATTGATTTCAAATAGACTCGCGCTTTTCGGCATATGCGCAATTGAAAATATGAATAGCCATCTATCGGATATCATCGAACTAAAAAGCAACCCTCAAAAATAGTTCCATTGGAGTCTCAGTTCTAAATGATACTAACTTTTACTTGAGTCGCAACTTTACTGAACCCTCATTTTTTTCTGTGAACCTAGTAGTTTAATTTTCAACTGAGAAGATTAATTTTATACCGACAAAGATCAATTTTTAACAAAATACAGGATTTCCCAACTGAATATTTTAATTTTTGAACGAAAAACACAAATTTGAAAGAAAAGAAAAGAAATTTAAACCAAACTCATTACTTTTTAAGCAAGAAGAGTATTGCTGTTATACCAAATTTTCAACAAAATACACAAATTATCAACCAAACAGTTAAATAAGGTGAAAGTTTCGACAAAATAGTGAACTTTTCAACAAAAGTGATGAATTTTCAAGTCAGAAGCATGAATGTTCCACTAACAAAAAAAGCAATTTTAACAAAATAGATGAATTTAAATTAAGAAAGATAAACTTTTCACGATATATGTGGAAAAATTGAATTTTCAGCTAACACATTACATTTCGACACAGGAATTCATCAAAAGATGAATTTTCAAGTACATTTGTAAATCTTGCAGTGGGAGAGTCAATTTTTCATTAAAAAAATTAAGTTTCAAACCAAAACAATGACTTTTCAAGAAAACAGTAAAATTTTGAACCAAACAGATGAATTGTCAAGTAAAGTGAATAATCCTCATAAAAAAAATTACTTTTTAACCCAATTGTCAAATTTTCTACAAAGTAGAATATTTGTACAGAAAAGAGGAATTTATGCTCGACGAAACAGTTTACTTGTCAACAAAAAAGGATATACAAAAAATGGTTTACTTTATCAAAGATAGTAGATTAAGTTTTGACAAAATAGGGAAATTTTCAATACAAAATATTCATTTTTAAAGAATAAGAAATATTTTATACCGAATAATGCGGATTTTCCACGAAATAATTGAAGTTTCAACTGGAAATTATTAATTTAAAAGAAAATAGTTCAATTTCCTAGCAAAGAGATGAATTGTAAACAGAAATGATTCATCTTTAGCCAACAAATTCATGTTTAACAAAGTAGTACAAGATTCAACCAAGAAGTTGTATTTGTAACCGAGAAGATTAACTTTGAAAGAAAAGCGATTACTTTCTGCCAAAAAACGCCTAAACTATGCATTTGTTTACATAATTTGTTTATAAAATGAAAATATTATACCATACAACAAATTTTCATAATCAAACGTGATCCAGTTGATAAAATCAAGCAATTTCAACTCACAAATATACTTGAAAGCAAAATTTCCAATATGTTGACATTTTGTTGAAATAATTTGTTTATAACAATTAGATTCAATATCCTGTTAATCATTTATATTCTTTGGATACTTCGTCATTCATTTTCGTTAAAAATGGGATTGATTAAGTTATTGATTTGAAGATAATAAATAATAATTAACAAATGTCTCATTTTCGCTCCTTGTTTATTTATATAAAAAATAGAAAATAACAAAAATCGAAAAATCGAATCCATAGACGCTCTTGTGCAACTATCTCTGATCACTTCTAAGTAAAAAAATTGAAAATCTGTTGAGAATTGTAGGCTGTAGGTGATTTTGATTAGTAAATTCCCGAGCCAGCCCACTGTGCGGCGAGTCTACTAGTGGTGCGAATAGCGGGGAGAAAGAAAAGAGCAACAAATTTTTTACTTTTAATACCTTTTGTGTAAAATGAGCAATTAATTATCAACCTGAAAGTTCAATCTTCATTTTACTCAAAAAGTATTAAAAGTGCAGATTTTTTCGCTGAACTTTTAAAATTAATTGATTTGAAAAATATAAATGAAGAAGAAAAACGGAATTCAATGGAATTATTTGGAGATTACTTAGATTTATTTCATTTACATGGGAATAAGCTAGGAGCAACTACACTTGTGAAACGCAAAATAACTATTACTGATAATCAACCCTTCAATGTAAAGCAGTATCGTTATCCTGAAATTCATAGAGAGGAAGTTCGTAAGCAGGTTGCTAACCAGCTAACCTACTTACCGATGGAATTGTACAATCATCAGATTCCCCCTATAACTCTCCTCTTTGGATTGTTTCAAAGAAGAGTGATGCGGGAGCACAAAAAAAAATGACATTCTTGACCAATTAGGGGCGCTAAATATTTTTCAGTCTTGGGTCTTGCCTCGGGATTTCATCAGATCCCTATGGATCCTGATTCAAGAGAAAAACCCGCTTTTTCAACCCCTTATGCTCATTTAAAATGTACTCGAATGCCATTTGGTTATAAAAATGACACATCCACTTTTCAGAGGCTGGTTGATAGTGTCCTGACCGGGTTACAGGGAATAGAACTCTTTGTTTATATGGATGATATTATCATTTTTGCAAGTTCCCTGGAAGAAGACCATGCACGTAAGTTGAAATCACTTTTCGGACGTCTAAAAACAGCAGGCTTAGTATTACAGCCGGACAAATGTACATTTTTAAAGAAAGAAATAACGTATTTGGTTCATATCATTACTTAATGTGGGGTAAAGCCAGGCCCCAGGAAAATAGAAGCAGTTCAAAATTTTCCGATTCCTAAACGTAAAAAGAATATTAAACAATTTTTGGGATTGATAGAGTATTAATGGCGATTCATTCCAAATTTTTCTAAAGAGGCAAAACCATTGACTGTAATATTGAAGGAAGATGTTCCTTTTCATTGGACTGATTTGCAACAGAAAGAATTTGAAATTTTAAGAGATAAAATTTTTTCAGAACCTTTATTACAATATCAAGATTTTATAAGGCCGTTTTTACTTACCAATGATGCATTGGGAGCGGTATTAAGTCAAGGAGAAATTAATAAAGATTTAACAATATCTTTTGGATCTAGAACTTTAAATGACCCAGAAATAAATAATTATAGTACAACTGAAAAGGAGCTTTTCGCTATAGCCTGGACCGTTAGATATTTTCGCCCTTATTTACACGGATGCGAATTCGTCCTTATCACAGATCATAGACCTTTAGTTTGGTTGCAAGGATTAAAAGATCCAGTATCTAGATTGGCTAGATGGAAAATTAAGCTTAGCGAGTATGATTATGAAATTCAATAAAATCCTGGAAAAATAAATTCTAATGTTGATGCTTTGTCTCGGAATCCTTGCGATCTAGATCAATGTTAAAGCGGAAAAATGAATTTTTGTGGAACATTTAGCTCGACCCGGATCCGTGAGTGCACCACGGGGAAAAGGTTTTGGATGATGATAAATTGGTTCAAAATAGACAAAATGATGAAATGAATGAGCTGATTGAAAATGTTTTTATGGTTGGTGAAACCCTTGATTCTATAAATCCCGGAAAGGAATAAAATATTTCTGATTCAGAAAAAGACTGCAGTGATCATAGTGATTATGATACTGCAAAATATGAAGAAACAGCGATAGTACAGGCCCCAGGGTTGTGCAGTGACGCGTCACTCGAGGGTTTCTACGTATGATACATGAACGACGTAATATACGTAGAAAATTGTAGAAAACTATGTATAATACATATTAAAGATGTCGAACGTAATTTACATGGGCTCGGGCCTCGGATAGAGCATAATGTAACCTCACTTTTTTGAATTATCCTTGTCTGTACCTTCAGACCTGAAATCTGTAGCACTATTCCTGGTCATTAAATTTTTTTCTAAAATGATGACAAACAAAAATAAATTAAGGATAGCCATAGATATCCCAAGGAAAGACATAAATTTGAAGCGTATAAAAGTAAAAGTGAATATGTATGTCAATAAAGAATAAATATTATATTATTTTCTTTAATAATTTATACAATCTTCATTATTTGTAATTTTCTTTGTATAATGGTCAAAAAATGTTAACAAATAAATAGTTATTCGAAAATTGAGTATATGAGAAAAATGAATACAAAAGTTAGCGCGCGCTTGCGAGCGCACATAATAGTCTAGTAACCAATTAAAACCAATGCCTTTCATTTGAGATGAAAATTTGATAATTATATCTTCGAAGGACAATCTTGAAATTAGTAACGTTATCATCTCACATATATGTGAGATAACGACTGCTTTCATAAATATTTGTACTCTGATGATGCAATAGAATATTTTATAGTTACATTTGTGGATTCACTTATTCACTGAAGCATGAATCAGTTTTTCCTCTCCATTGCGAAAATGAGGATCGTCTATACTTTCGTTTTCACTCTGGCGGTCATATTTAATTCTATTGGTGAATATACTAATATCATATATCTATCATTTTTTTATATTTGATATAATACATGCATGAATACTGCCATTTCTCAGGCCTCACACACCTGCGGAGCGAACATAAATCCCCCCCCCCCTCCTGTCTCGGGATTCCACGTGTCGTTTGGCTAGTCTCGTCGCATCCTTTCTCGTTCCTCGCCTCGATTTCGAGGAATGCGACAGATGTGCGCTAGCAGAGCGGACAGATCCCGGGAGAGTTCTTTTGCCACTCTGACGCGATAATGCTAATAGCTTTCTTTAATGAAAAGTTAAAGGTGAAATCTGATTACATATTATATTTGTTTGTAATAATTGGATATGAAGCACGACTATGTTACGATTTTTTCGAAGATTCAAATTCACTGTATTAGTATTTTGCTTTGTTCTTATTAATAATGTATTTTCCCTATTATAACAACAGAATATATGAAACAGTAACATAAAAAGATAGGTAGATTTTCAAGTAATTTGTAGTTTAAAGAATTTAAAACATATTAAAATATTTTTAACGTTTTTGAAATCCTTGAAATACTTGGAAATGTTTGTGAATTCCTTGCACTCGTTTAACTTATACGAAATCTGCGTGAAATCTTTTGGAATCTTTTGAAATTTTAGCAAAATCTTTGAAGTCTTTATAAAACTTTTGAATTCTTTTAAAAAGTTTAAGAATTCTTCGAAATACTTGTGATATTTTTTTCAAACCTTTTCTAATAACTTGAAAATATTACAATATTTGAAATGTTGTTGTTTCAATGTTTGGGAAATACACTTTGAAGATAAGAAAGTTTTTCAATGCTAAAAAAATTATTCATAAATTTTGGAGATGCTAGATTTTTTTTATATTCAGGACTTCATAAGAAACTAAATTTTTCCTGTATGAACATAAATTAAAAGTTGGAAAAAATGGTAAGAATTGGCCATATTATGCAGATTAAGAACCAGTAAAAACATTCACGATTTTTCCACCACTCTCCGATTGAAGAACTTTTTATTTTATTATGACTCAGCCAAACACTTAGTTATACACGTAATACATGTATTTCAGAGAAGTGAATTATAAAATCGATTGTGTGTTGATCATATGAGTTTATATGAGTCTTATGGCTGACTTATTTATTACTTATTTTAAATTTAAAATTCATTTTTAAGAAAAGAAGAACTTATTTGCAAATGGGATTTTGTTTTTAAATACAGTTCTTTGTCATCGTAATAATTTCTGAACACAAATGGTACTGAGCTTAACAAGAAGCGACTAACATGCATTAATAATCGTATTCACATTCTTTTGAATTTCAAAGAATTGAAAAGAATTTCATGATGTTTATAAGAACTCCAGGTGATTTTTAGCGAATTCAGAATAAGTTACAAAAATGAAAACAAAATAATGAGTTGTGTTAAATTCAAACACAGTGAGCCTCAACCATTTTAAACCCGACATTTTTATGGCACAACTTTTCTTTACAGAATCCTTCACTTATGATTTTAAAGTATTTTTTACAAAAAACGAGAATAAAGTATCAAGCTCTTTTTGAAGTTTGTTCAACAAGAAACATTAATCCTCTATTTCTTTTCGCAGAGTTAAGTTCGCAGTCAAGCAGAGATTGCCTTGACACTCCCCGCCCGGTTCACTGTAGCTCTTCTCCTTCTCGTCGTATACTTCAGGCTCCTGAGGAGCATCCTCGTCGTGCCAGGGACAGGTCGACTCCTGGTAGGCCTCCTTCTCCTAAAGTACTTGGATACGCACTTGGACAACTTGGATACATACGGCTTATTCCCCGCACAAATCAGAATCTACGATTCGCATTTGGAAGATACGTTTTCCCAGTTGGTTATCCAATCAGATTGCGACCAGAAGCGAGCTATATTCCCGTGCCAAACCAAGAACATATTGTATTGTCAGCATCTAATGGAGACATTTTTGCAATATTAGATTATAGCGGGATTCTTCTTGGAATATATACGACCAATCATGCTAAATCGAGAATTAAACTAAATATAATAAGCGGTGCAGTTGATAATTTGACCCCAGATGAAATACGAGATTGCCCAGTAGGCAAAGGTCACCCAATCTTCCCTGAAAGTTTTATTAAAGCTTTAGCAAAGAACGATTCACTACAGTTCAAATGGAATCCTAATAGCGAACGTAACCCTGGTTCTTCTCCTTCTGACAGAAAACATTCATCTGACCGGACTTCTCCTCAGGAGCCTCATCTTCATGCCGAAACTTGGTCGCCTCCTGGGTGGCCGCCTTCACCTAAAGTACTTGGATATACACTTGGACAACTTGGATACATTCGGCTTATTCCCCGCACAAATCAGAACCTGAAGTAATCATGAAAAATAACATTTGTACATTATTTTGCAAAATATGAATAAGCAGTACCAGCTTGAGATACAGAAACAAATATGATATACATTTGATATAACAGTATTGAACATGATGTAGAAAAGTTCAGATTTTGTACCAAATCGAATGCGAAGCACGAGATACGTGATGAGAATGTGTTCGTTAAAAACAAAGAAACTTTAACAAAAGAGAAGTCACAATCACTGAATTACAGTTGTCGATGATTTGACCTTTAATTTTAAAAGGTCTGGGCCCAAATGTGGGGGAAATACAAAGAACGAGCGCGTAGCGTAAGGTAAACACATCATCGAGCGCGAAGCGCGAGATAAATATATTATCGAGCTCGAAGCGCGAGAACTAACAGTCGCGCGCCATAGGCGCGCTCACACTTGCGAGCGAAGTTTTCAGATATATATTTTTTTTGACAATTACATTCTTATTAATCCTTGACAACCTTGACCTATTTTTTCTTTCACAATTAAGTGCTATATTTTTGCCAATAACTTGGCCGGTTTCAGAGACTCAGAGTTCGTATATCGCTAGCGAGATCACTAAAAGCAGTAATCGATTCCCAGGCAAACAGGGGAGCAGTTCGATTTTCGATGAAAGCTTCCTCGTCGGTGCTGGATCACCAAAGGAAAGAATCTCCGTATTTCCGAGGAACGCGTTTCAAATTACCGGCGGATTGCGTTGCATTCTGTCCGTTGCGCTTGGCTAGCAGCGAGCAAATCTAATTCTTTCGGACTCGACTCCGATCTCGCAACGCGTTTCTTTTTTTTCTTTCTCTATTTCTCCCTTTATCCTCCATCTTTTTTTCACCCTCTTCGTCTATCGAGCATCCCGAGGGAGAAGTACCGTTTCAGGAATCGACGAACCAGGGCGCGCCTTTTAACATGGCGTTTTTCCTCTCGGGAAATTCGCACTGGCTCCAGTTGCCAATCGATGATTCTTGGCAACTGCAACTTTTTTAGCTGCAGCGTCCTTTTTCCGAAACGTCTCGCACTTTTTCTTTTTATGGATTTCGTTGTAACCGCACAGAGTTTTATTCCAAAGAAACTAACTTTGCAATTTGTTTCGTCGTTAAATTATATTCCATGGATTGAAAAGAAAATTTTCCATTGAATGAAGGTATCAATCAGAAATATAAATGAATCTCGCATGACTAAACAAATTAAATATTGAAGATTGCACATATAAAACCATTACTTTTTACCAGCCCTGAAATTGCATGAAGGATCGACCGCCCCAATTTCTTAAGGGTAGTCTGGGCCTCCATACTTATTTTTCAGAAGATGAAGACATTCGAAAACTGTTCAAGGTCTCTGTCATGGTCGTTACACCTTTACGAAAAAATATTATAGGAAATTCAGTATAGGCTTATAATAAATTTCTTATACATTTTTTTGCAATTCTAGAAAAATAATGATAGAAAATCATTATGAGAAAGGCAGAATAGATATAAGTAATGTAAAAATGTTGAAAAAATGGATGCAAAAAATAAATTAACTACAAACGAATTATCTATTTATTCACTTAACGTTAGATTTCAAATTATTTCAAGGGATTTCTACGCAGATTTCAACAATTTCAAGAGTTTTGAAGGATCTCACAAAATTTCAAAGGATTGTGAAGATTTTGAGTAGTTTTTAAGAATTCCAAAGAATTTCAAGCGATTAAAAAAATTGCAAGGGATTTTAAAGAATTTTGTAGGATGTCCAAAGATTTCAAGGTCTTTCATAGAATTTCACAAGATTTAGGACATTTTATAGAATGTCTAAGTATTTAAAAGGATTTAGCGGATTGTTAAATATTTCAAAGATTTCAAGCTATCTTAACAGATTCCGAAGAATTGTAAGAGATTACAAAAAATTCAAGGGATTTTAATGATTTTTTTAGGATTCCAAACAGCTCGATTGTAATGGGCTTTTAGAAAAATTTGTGAAATAAATTAAATTAAACCTCATTTCAAGGAATTTTAAGGTATTCAAATAGTCACAAATTTAAAAAAGAATATAGTGTCAAAATAGTATCCTAATATAAATAAACATTAATCTTATATAGAAGAATTCCACAAGATTTGAAGAATTTTTTGAATCTTCAAGGATTTAAAAGATTTAAAGGGATTTCAAAAAATGTCCATAAAACCATTTTATCTATCTAACATATTTTATCTCGAGGGATTTTGACAAATTTTAACGATTATAAGGAACATAAAGAAAATAAAAAACTTTCAAAGGATTTTAAAGATTTTAAGTTATTGCAAAAGATTATATCGTTATTATTGTCTTTTGTAATGAATTTTCTAAAATCGCGAAAAAATTACAGGAAATGCATTATAGGGAATCATTATAGGCCTATACTGATTTTCCTATAATATTTATTCGTGAGGGCAGTTTGCAATATTGCATGGGAGTTGCTTTTCTTCCTCTCTTTGATCTCAGTTGTTTGTGTTATGCAATTTATTTTTCGAGTTTTTTTTCAATATTACATATTATAATTGATAATATAGTAGTAATAATAACTAATGATGATACAATATCTGTCATTAAGAGAATCAAAGAATTTATATATAGTTAGAAAGTTTGTCATAAGGAAAACCGCAGGATTTCGCCGGGAGCAGGAGCTAAGCTTAAAAATTGCACCCGCTCCCAGCGAAATCGCGGTAAAATTTCAGCTGTAACCACGTCTCACAACCGTGAGATGGGAATAGTGGCCTTCCCTTGCCGCAGAATCTTGTATTCTTTGAGGCAATAAATATACATACATACATACATACATACATACAATTCCATAGTACTATTTTTGTGACAGTTTATTTCTCAATTATATGTTTGTTTTAATTCAGATTAGTTGTATTGATATTTGAAATGATTTTTGAGAACTTTTTATTCAGTTATACATTTAGCAATGTTATTATAAGAAGTACTAAAATAATCTAAATCGGTAACTAAATTCATGCAAGTTTCACCTTCGTTGTCAATAAAAACCATTTCAGCAAAAGCCCGTTTATATCCATTAAGTTCAATATGCGAAATTTCTACCTCATTCCAGTTTATAAAACTGGAATCACCTCGTTGTTCTTGCATAAAGTGTTGACTCATAGCTTTATGATATTTTTGATCTAATCTGATGTTATTCTCATGTTCTTTAACTCTGATTCGTAGCGGACGTTTCGAATGGCCAATGTAAGCTTTTCCGCAACGACTGGAAATTCTGTATTCAAGTACGTTACTCCAGGGAGGTGTGCCAAACAAAGGCTTAACAAATTTGTCAAGTTTAGTATCAACTCTAAAAACAGTTCTAATATTATCAGTTTCATTTAGAAGTCTTTTTATATTCTGTGAAATTTTGGCCTAGAAAGGATATTGAGATCATTGCTTTTGAGTTTTGATTAGTATTGTCAATATTAATATTGTCGTTAGTGTTCTTAGTTTTTGTCTGTAGTTCAATTAATCTTTTATTAATTTGCTTATCAATAAAATTAGTTGGATAGTTATTATAGAATAGTTTTTTAACTAGTTTTAAATTTTCTGAGAGAAAAGAAACGCCTGCTAAAAAAATGGCCGAATCAACAAGATTTTTTATCATTTCAATTCTATGCTCTATGGGATGATTAGTCTGTTGTGATAGGAATTAAAAAGTGAAACGATCAAATCTATTTTATTTTCCGGAATAATTAAAAAGAAGTCATCAACATAGCGTACATATACTGGGTTTCCCACACTCAAGTGTCAAGACTTACATGGCTATATGAAAATTAAAAAAAAATAAATCGAAAATTCCTTTTCCAAAAATCAGTTGAAGTTTTAGTTTTTGAGTTATAAAATATTTAAGCTGGCCCAATCAAAAGCGTGGTATAAAAATTCGTGTATGCGAGAGCAGGATTCCAACGTAGTGTAGTGCCCGCTGTTCTCTACAGAGGGTCCAGAGACAGTATGGCAACCTAGCCGGATGCCGCCATTGTAAGTTCTGGTTCGCCGAGGTATATATGTATATAGTGTAGTATCAGAGACGAGCTGGGAGATTGCTCAGTCCGTGTATTTGATTTCGACTAACCTACCGCAACGCGCCCTGTTGACCTCAGCCTCCCGGGAACTAAAATTAAAGGTCCAA
The DNA here is from genome assembly GCA_011634705.1 of Andricus grossulariae. Lineage (NCBI taxonomy): Eukaryota > Metazoa > Arthropoda > Insecta > Hymenoptera > Cynipidae > Andricus > Andricus grossulariae. The sequence goes on along the minus strand of JAABKJ010075445.1, from coordinate 74,862,465 downwards.
AAGCGCGTCCTGTTGGCCTAATTGTTTGCGTTAGGGAACTAAAATGAAAGGTGGCCCGTTAAAAAAATTTGAAAAAATCTTAGTATTTGACCGTTTTTTTAATCATAAATTTTCAAATTGTTTATATTTGACATGTAGGAAAATAAAAATACAGGGACTTGGTCGCGCGTGATATATATCTGCATGTAATAATCTTCAAATTCATTCGCTATTCACATTAAAGCTCCCCACGTTTTCGCTCATAAAAACTAATTACAGCCGCAGTTAATTCGTGTAAATAGAAATAGTAAATTCATACATTTTCAATCGATGATTCAAGTAATTTTAAGTTTCTGCAAAGTTCCTTTTGTATATACGGAAACATATATTATGTAAAAATTATAAGAATTTTCAAAAAAGAAATCAACGATTTCATTTTTAATATTCACAATTGAACTATTCCAGAAAGAACCATTCAAAATTGCATCATTTCTCACTACACGCATAAAATATTTAATAGTCTTCAATTGCCAATGCTCAAAATTGAAGAATTTTGAATTGCAAATGGTTAAAATTGAAGAACTTTCATTTGTAAATCTTAAGCGCTTAAGTATGAAAAGAAAATTTAAATATAACGTATCTTTCAAATTATATACCTTTAAATTCTATACTTTAGGAATTGCTGAAATACTTAAATACGGTGGCGAGCACATACCTCACAGGGTGTGCGAATTGATAAATTCATCAGAAGACGACTGGAGAGAAGCGATTATCTTACCAATATACAAAAGAAAGGGAGACAGAAACAATTGCAATAATTACAGAGGTATCAACTTACTAAGTACCGCAAGTAAAATATACTCCAAAATACTTATTCGTAGGTTAATTGAAATTAAAGAAGGAAAGATTTGGGAAGTCCAAAGTGGATTTATGCCAGGAAGATCATGCAAAGATAGGATATTTAGCTTAAGACAGATCACAGAAAAAAGCTTAAGAGTAGGAAAGAAAGTTTTCTGTGCATTTTTTGAACTAGAAAAAGCATTTAACTAGGTAAATAGAAGTAAACTCTGGGAAGTCCTTAAGGAGTATGGAGTCCATGGATGGCTCCCACAAGCAACACAAACAACATATGCAGGCAGTAAAGCAAGTGTAAGGGTTAATGGAAAGCTGAGTGATTGGATCGATATTATGCAGGGTGTTAAACAAGGATACGTTATGTCCTCGTGGTTCTTTATCATATTTATGGACAAGTGTCTAAGAATGACCCTCTTCGACGAAGAAGGTGTAGATCTCGAAACAGTGAAGGTGCGTGGTTTGGCTTTCGCAGATGACAAGATTGTCACCACTAATACAAGAGGGCTACTGAGCCACTTTTACAAGAGGAAGATGCATCTCTACTTCGCCGACATCAAAACCATTCCACAGCTATCACAAAAATAACATGGCGCAATTGTCAGAGCCAAATTTGTCTAAGCAACTTTTCTACACGTTTCTAGAAAAAGTTTCAAAAACATTCTAAATGTTGTTTGAAAATAATAATCTGAGGATATACAATAATGCATAATTATTTAATACGTGTTCGGTTTATTGGGGTAGCTTGCTGAATTGACACTACTATAAGACAGTTGAATTAAAGTATTTATTGAAAGAACAGTGGTTCGTTTGATAATGGCTTTCAGTGAAAATTGTATGATCAATGAAAAAACATTCATGTTTGAAAATTTTGAGGATATGAAAGGAAGATTAATAGCAGAGATGGTCACACGTAAAAAAATAAAAATGCTGAATATACCATAGAATAGTATGAATCCAGCCAAGGCAAAGACGCATCAAATAAGTGCTGATGCTGTAACGAGTGCTGTTATGTCAATTTGTAGGAGTTAGGTGAATTTTGATTACATTACAACGTAGACGAAATTTTTTCTTTTTAAACTAACATTTATGATGTCATGTTATTGGTTTAAGCATAAACGCCTACGGTTTAAATAAAGAAGAAGCAGTTTCAAGAAAGTCTACGAAACACCTTCTTATGGTACAGAAAAGAAAGGATAAATAATAATATGAGTGACGAAGAAGTTGTTAACGAAAAGATCATGTATGATTTTTCACATGAATCCAAAACTTACAATTTATAAAATATACAAACTGCATTTCAATAGGAAAATTAATTGCTTCAATTTTTTTATAAGTATTTTAGAAAGAAAAAAACCTACAAAAGAGTGATAAAGTTCTTATAGCTGTATTCGAGTGTGCGAAATATAGATATATTTAATCCTCAGTACATAAAAGTGAGTAGTAAAATAAAACTCTTATTAAGGATTTTTTAAATAATAATAACGAAATAATGACAGAGTTTTTAATTCTGAAAAAAGAAAGCGTCAACTCATAGGAAAACTATAGTAAGGCATGAAGTATGTACAAGAGAGACAAGCATGTGATGTAATTGACTTATAAGCTGTAGACTAAATTAATTTTTATATTCTAAAAAATCAACTCATAATAAAGTGACAGTAAGGTATGAAGCATGTGTAGGCTAGAGAGAGAGAAAGTGAGTGAGTGAGTGAGAGAGCTATGTATTAAAAAAAAATTAATTATAAAAAAAATAATTTCGTAACATTTGCAAGTTTTCAGAAGGCTTTGCGACTGAGCGACTCAGAAACAATCATAAATCTCACAGAATGCCTCTGCAAATAAATTAAACCATGTAGAAATTTTGCACGAATCTTGAAAACTACCAACAGATTCTTAAGAGATCTTGTTACGTCCAGTCGATCACAGTGAGAGATTTAGAATCTTATGTCGATATAGCTCAGATGCCAAATAAACTATTAGTAATTAATACTTGGTAACCTCGTAATAATTTTTAATAATATTGACGCAACTATTCTTAGATGAAGAACATATAATTCGAAAGCTCTTCTTAGAATTTATGAAATAAAATCAACTACATAAATATTATAATGGACTGTAAGGAACCCTGATATCATCTTTCGCATAATAGAGTAATCTACTGAAATGATTCAATTTACTTACTTGGAACATTTAAATAAAGTATCATGAATGAGAAAATAATTTCAGCAATATTAAAATCTAATGCAAAAATACTGTAAATCAAACATTAAAAAATAATACAATGATCTAGTGATAACATGAACATCTACTTTCTGAAACTCTTAGATCAACATTTAGTGATATAGAAAAATGTAATTCAATAATAATAAAAATGCTGCGTGAAGTATTGATTACGTATATTAAAATCAGCTATTATATATAACAGCTGAAAATCTTTTTTTTTTCCCAGAACCAATATTTTTTAAATTGTAGTTAAATAAATCTATTTAAAGGAACCAGGATTTCTGGTTAACATAATAATGGAAATACAGTTGATTCAACTGTTCCAACTTAGTAGCCGAAACTTTCTTTCACTAAAATGGGAACCTGGATTACCAAAAATTATCGTAGAGCGCACCACCATCGGATACACTTCTTTTTCTTGTAGTTGTAATCACGTTTTTCCCCGTTGAATCATGAATTATTCTAAATCAAGTTAAATGAACTATTAAAATGTATGTGGAAGAACGAGAAAGTATAGAGAGTGAGGAAGAGGAGGATACAATAAATATTACAGTCAAGTCAAGTAGGTACTGAAAATATTAGATTCAATGATCATATGCTCTAAATCATCTGTTAGAGGTTTTAAAAGCTGTGTTGGGATTCCTACATTTTCTTCTTGAAAAATTTGTTGTGTATATGTGGCATTTGAATGTAAAAATAAAGGAGCACATCGCCTTCCAAATAACAAAAAAAGGAAACTGTAGATATAATGCCTTGTTCCTGCATACGAGATGTATCGCCACTCTCGGTGCTGCCCTCTGCGCTGAGCTTGACAAATCGGCTTCGTAATATAATATTGACTTTATGTAAGTCTTAAGTCAACATTTATTAAGGAAGAAATCTAATTTGATAATAATAATAATAATAATAATAGAGACAGAAGGAGCAGAAGTGGATGACGTACACGTTCCAGTTGCGTCAGGATTGGTTGCTTTAAGGAACCATGATCGTAGCTGCGAAGCACGAGATACGTGATGAGAATGTGTTCGTTAAAGCCAAAGGAGCTTTAACAAAAGAGAAGTCACAATCACCCAATTACAGTTGTCGATGATTTGACTTTTAATTTTAAAAGGTCTGGGCGCAAATATGGGGGAAATACAAAGACCGAGCGCGAAGCGCGAGAATCAACAGTCGCGCGCCCCAGGCGCGCTCAAACTTAAGAGCGAAGCGAGCCGCACGCAAAGCGTATACAACTGTATACTGGGTGTCTCATTTTACTCAATCCACGTGAATAACTTCTGAATTAAACTTTTTCGGAAAATATCTTCGAGATAAGAGTTATTGGGCTTTAAGGGGGACATCTGATGATGACCTCAAAATTGACCTCGAACTTGACCTTAAAGGTGTTTTCCAGGTCAACTCTATTTTTTAAAATGGGAATCCCTATTTTTGACATCGGATTCGCAAAGAGTGGGAAATTTTACATCTGAAATGGCATTTTCAAGTTTGTTTTCGTGACCTTCCTAAGGTCAATTCAAGGTCAAATGCTGAGAAACTGCCTGGTAGCTGTTTATCTAAGTCTTCTGGCGGAATGAACGTTGTGAACGTACCTCAAGTGTGACAACGACCTTAATAGTGTTGACCTTGAGATCATGATTCAAGGTCATTTGAAGGTGATAATGGTTTTTGAATGGGAAACTTTGAATTGGGCACAAACCCTCACATAACAAACATTATGTTGCACCATTTACTTCTTGACAAAGTTCGATTCGTCGATGGAAATGTCTTACGGTGTTTCTAGAACTAAACTACATCTCGTTGATAACCCCACAAATAAAAATCGGGTGGCACAAGGTCAGGCGACCTCGGCGGCCATTCAACGGGGCCTCCTCTACCTATCCACTCACCTTGAAAAATTTCATTCAGAAAATTTTTAACGATAATAGTGTAATGTGGGGCCGCGCCAGCCTGTTGTAGCCACATTCTCGCACGTGTGAATAGGTCGACGTTTTTAAGTAAAATAGGAAGTTCGTATCGGAGTAACTGTAAATAACTATCTCTATCGACATTGCAATAAAAAAATATGGACGTACTAAATATCCATTAATGATACCACACCAATCAGTTACACTCCAGCGATATTGATGGTGAATCTCTTGCATCCAATGAGGATTTACCGGAGAACAATAATGAGAATTATCTCGATTTGATACTCCAGTACTTTCAAACCTAGCCTCATCACTGAAGAGCACGTATTTGAAAATCAGGGAATCATTCACGATACCATGCAGCAGCTCTTCGGTAATTTCGTTGACATTCACCTAAAACAAGCAGAATGTCAACAATTTCATTAGCAGTACAGTCCGCCATTTTCTTGAAATAATTACTTTTAAAGTTAATTCAAGATTGTTAACGAAACATACGATGTGAAGAACTAAATTAGAAAACAAGTGGGATAAGTTTCTTCTGAAAACGACTTTATACATATGAAAATGACAGTTAACAAGTTTATAAAACAAAGAGATATGTTTATAATTTCTGAAATGCAGAAATGTGGATAATTGCACTTTATAAAACAAATTTAATACTCCGTAATATTAAATATTATCCGAACATCATCATAAGTTCGCACTCGATCTCCTCAACCAAGCATCATTAATAAAGCTATTCTTTCCCACTCAGAAAAATGAACATACGACATGATTTTTATCAGAAAATGCTTTTTAAAAATACTCAGGGGTTTTTTAGATTAAATTATTACGAGTCTGGGGTCAGGCTTTATACAAAGTGCTACTGACGGAGTAGAGCTGTGGCATTTCTTTGTCGCGTATGTACAAAAACAGAAAACGATCGCAGCAAGCGTCATTTGTTTGTCGCGTATGCACGAAAACAGAAAACTATCGCAGCAATCGTCCTTTTTTTGTCGCGTATGCACCAGAACAGAAAACGATCGCAGCAATCGTTATTTGTTTGACAAGCACCCCACAGGGAACATAATTTACTACGTCCACGTCGTACGAGTATTAAATGTGTGTTACCAAGTGCAATTATCCACAGTTCTTCACTTCAGAAATTATAAACGTATCTCTTTGTTTTATAAACTTGTTATCTGTAATTTTCATATGTAAAAAGTCGTTTTCAGAAAAAACTTATCCCATTTGTTTTCTGATTTAGTTCTTCCCATAATTTGTTTCATTAAAAATCTTGAATTAACTTTAAAAGTAATCATTTCAATAAAATGGCGGACTATACTACTAACGAAATTGTTGACATTTTGCTTGTTCTAGGTGAATGTCAACAAAATTACTGAAGAGCTGCTGCATTGTATCGTGAACGATTCCCTGACCGACAACCTCCTAATCATGTGTAATACGTAATATTGAGATTCGTAGTCGTCGAGGAAATTTTCTTCGACTAACAAGGAAGGTTACCCAAGTGTCCGCCTCCGATTTGATTCATTCTGAAGTATGTTCTAGAGCACTAAAAAATAAGGTACACGTATTTTTTCATACGTGCCAGAATTCATATTTAGAGGGTGAAATCACCCTTCAAAGTTTTCGAATAATTACTTTAGAAATATACTTTCCAGAGAAATTAATCATTAGGAGACAGTGTAAATATTGTTTAAACTGTAATTATGTTATTAAATTGCAGTAAAATATTTATTTTCCAACCATCACCCCCTTAGACGGGGGGTTAACTACCCCCTATGGCTAACGTACACAAAAATTCCTGATTATCATTTATTTTTCTGTATTAGAGGATTTAACTTTGGTGGATAATGTAGATTTCCATTATTCACAGTATGTGTGATTGGATTCCTCAACGGATCTGTAATTACAATCCCCGATGATAATACAGATTCCTATTTAAAACATTGATTGTGTGACACCTTGCTAAAATTAGCGTATATCAGAAAAACAGTATCTTTGTTTGATCTCTCTGTAGCTCAATTGTTTAGAGCACCTGGCCGGAAATCATTTGATCTGGTTTTCGAATCCCAGTGGAGTGAGAGGAGAGAGATCATTTTTTTCCAAATAAAATTTGAATTTAATAAATTTGAATTTATTTCCCCATCTAGTTTGTATGATGAAAATTATTTTTCTGTGTTAGGGGATTTAACTTTGGTCGATAATTTAGATTTCTATTATTCACAGTATGTGTGATTGGATTTCTCAACTGATCGGTAATTACAATCTCCGATGATAATAGAGATTCCTATTTCAAATATTGATTGTGTAACACCTTTCTAAAATTAGCGTATATCAGAAAAAGAGTATCTTCCTTTGACCTCTATGTAGCACAATGGGTTAGAGCACTTGGCCGGAAAGCAGTTGCTCTGGTGTTCGAATCCCAGTGGAGTGAGAGGAGGGAGATCCTTTTTTTCTGAATAAAATTTGAATTTAATAAATTTTAATATATATCCCCATCTAGCCTGTATGACGAAAATTATTTTTCTGTATTAGAGGATTTAACTTTCGTCGATGATGTAGGTTTCCATTATTCACAGTACGTGTGATTGGATTTCTCAACGAATCGATAATTACAATCTCCCATGATAATACGGATTCCAATTTAAAATATTGATTGTGTAACACTTTGCTAAAATTAACGTATATCAGAAAAACAGTAACTTCCTTTGATCTCTCTGTAGCTCAATTGGTTAGAGCACTTGACCGGAAATCAGTCGATCTGGTTTTCGAATCCCAGTGGAGTGAGTGGAGAGAGATCATTTTTTTCTGAATATAATTTGAATTCAATAAATTTGGATTTATATTCCCATCTAGTTTGTATGACGAAAATTATTTTTCTGTATTAGAGGATTTAACTTTGGTGGATAATGTAGATTTCCATTATTCACAGTATGTGTGATTGGATTTCTCAACGGATCGATAATTACAATCTCCGATGATAATACAGATTCCTATTTAAAATATTGATTGTGTAACACCTTGCTAAAATTAGCGTATATCAGAAAAACTGTATCTTTCTTTGATCTCTCTGTAGCTCAATTGGTTAGAGCTCCTGACCGGAAATCAAGTGATCTGGTGTTCGAATCCCAGTGGAGTGAGAGGAGAGAGATCCTTTTTTTCTGAATAAAATTTGAATTTAATAATAAAACATTAAATTAGCGTTGAAAATCCCTGGGGTAATTTTTTTCGTCACATTACAGTTTCCAGAATTATTATATTATATAATTTTTATTTCACGATGTTCATATTGTTTAAATAAATGTCAGTGATATGACGGTATCCGTACCCCAATGTATGGGATACGCTGACTGAAATGCAGCATCCATCAATTAATTGAATATCAAGTAATGAAGAAATTAAAAACTGGTTCGGAGTAATAACATATGTTCCCTTGTAATGCAAGCTTCACCTTAAAAAATACACACATCAAAATCACATTTCAATCATATTTTATAGGGCTTTGAAGTCAAAGCGAGACACCATACCCCACTCTCCCCTATCTCAGGTTTAAATTTAAGGGAATACTCCATGACTTTACTTGTGTTCCTTTCGGGTTATGTGCAGCCCCTCTTTTTACCAAGCTCGTAAAGCCGGTAGTGCACTATTTAAGGTCACAATCGCTTTTTTCAGTAATCTATTTGGACGATTTTATTTTGAGATCCTTCTAGAAATAATCGATTGGACACGATTTATAACGATTAAGAGTGGTCAAAAGTTGATTTATTTTAAATTGTTGCTAATTGTGCCAATTGTTCCCAATCGGATTGAATTGAGTAAATGCACTTTCGTGCAATGCGCCCCCTGCAGTTTTCGTTTGTAACACACACGACGAGTACGTGTTCATAGGCTAGAAATTAAATTTTTAATAATTTAGCAAAATTTAAAGCACAAAAACAATAGAATGTTTGTTCAGGCGGTACACTGAATGAAGAATCGAAAGTATTTGGGTTAACGACACGTAAAAATAATGTAATTTAACGATGTGACTGTGATGTACCCGTGTAGAAATTTTCCCAATTAAGCCCAATTATTTTACGGGCGCCAGTTTGAGCCCAATTGGGCATCCCAGTTTAAAAAAATTTAATAACAAAAAATTTGTTTCCTATATAGTAGGCTAAATGTAACACGACCGTCAACATGCAATTTATTTTGCTGCTCTGAATATTTAATAATTAAAATTTACGTAATAAAAGTAACGAATACGTAGATATTCATAGTTTGGGCTTTGATTGATTTGTCCAAAGTTGGCGGTGCCAGTTAGGCCCCAGCTAATTTTCCCCACTCAGTAGTCAACTGCTACTACACAAGTGCAAATAAAGTGTCAGATGTTTACTTTGCGTATTTATTTATAATGTTGAGTTAGAGATATGTTATTTACGTAACATAAAATGGATAAAAAATGACGTGCAGATAAAAAATTGCGCTCCAGAGTTAAGAAGCACCGGGCAATTAGTAAATTCTTAGCTCAATTTCAAAATGACTCAAGTGATTCAAGTGATGTCACGTTTTAAAATTATTTTGGAATCTTTTCAAAACTTCTAAATATATTTTAAACTTAAATATTCTCTTAAAACTTGCATATTAAAAAGTTGTTAAATAGAACAATTAAAATTGTAACTTGATTAGAATTTCAAATGATTCAGTTCAAAATTGTTAAGTTTTTAATATTTAATTTATAATTTCTCATTTCAAATGAAAAGTAAAATATTTCTAAATATTGAAAATGTCTTTCCTGATTAAAAAATTTCAAATTAAATGGTTTAAAAATGGAATATTTTAGATTAAAACAATATTGCATAATTATTAATTTTAAATTATCAATTTTAAATTAAAAATAGTATTTGTATGTATTTTTTTGTTAAATTTTGTAAATTTTTCTACAAAAAAATACAAGTTTTAACAAAAAATTACAGTTGTAGAAATGTTGTACTTTCTTGTAAAAATTTTTTCCACCATGGATACTTTTAATATTTGTTTAACATTTAAAAAACATAAAAAATTAATTTTGAAGGTATTTAACGAAAATTGAGTTTCAGTTGATTAATATTCAATAATTTCAAATTTTATTATTACATTTTCAGTTACATTAATAAATTTTCAACCAAGAAAAAGGAAATTTCCAACAAAACAAATAAATTTTTAACCAAATTTATAAATCTTTGATGAAAAAAAAATTAATTCTAAACAAAAAGTGTAATAAAATGTAACCAAAAAAGATAAATTGTCGGCAAAAAATTCAATAGTTAAATTTTCAGTTAAAAAAGTTAAGTTTCAATGAGAAAAATTAATTTTCAATTAAAGAAATGAATTTTCAACCGAAAAGATTAATTTTTTAGCAAAAAGGACAAGTTTTCAAAAAATAGATGAATTTTCAACAAAACAGATAAATTTTCAACTAAAAAGATTAGATATTTACCAAAAAAGATAAATTATCGACAAAAAATTATAAAGTTAAATTTTCAGTTGAAAAAGTTAATTTTCAATGAGAAAAATTAATTTTCAATTAAAGAAATGAATTTTCAACCAAAAAGATTAATTTTCTACCAAAAAAAAAAAATTAAATTGTAACAAAATACATTAATTTCTAACCAAATTTAGGATTTTTAAAGGAATTTTTAACCAAATAGCTGAATTTCCAACTGAAGAAGATTTGGCCTTTTTTTAAAAAAGATTTTAAAATTTCCAAATGATTTTTTATTTTGGATTTTGAATACAGAATTTAGCTTATTTTTTATTTTATTTTTTCAATACTTTTTTTTATTTGCCAAATTCACATACATAATTAAAAATTCAGTTTCAATTGAAGGGCAGAGACAAAGAATGTCAGATTTGTAAAACTGACAAAAATTCAAAATTTACTGATGTAAAATTTTATTATTTAATTAAAGCCATATTCAGAAGAATTAAAATATTTATGACTTGAGAAAATATAAATTTTTGGTCGAATATCAATTAAAATTTGTATTTTTACAACAGATGAAAGATCACCATTTTTCAAAAATCTCATTGCATTATTTATATTAAAATAATTATTTTTGAAAACTAAAACTTACTCAAAAAGATAAATTTCAAACAAAAAATTAAAGAATTAAATTTTCAGTTAAAATAATTATTTTACACCCAAGAAAAGAGGAATTTTGAACAAAATAGTTGAATTTTCAACCAACGTGATGAATTTTCGATTAATTTTCAAACAAAAAATGTAATAATTGGTATTGCCACCAAAAAAAAATTCCAATCAAAAACATTTTAATTAAACCAAAAAATATGAATTTCCAATAAAAAATTGAATTTTCAACCAAGAAAGATTTTTCAATCAATAGAGAAAAAAAATTTTTATCCAAAATGTTGAGTTTTTAAGTCATAAAGACGAATTTTTGAAAAAAGTTCAATTTGTTACAAAAAAATGCATTTTCTACCAAATTAATTGAAGTTTCGACCAACAACTTTTGGTGAAAATATTAATTTTCAACAAAAATTATGAACAAAATTTTTTTTCTACTGAAATTATGCATTTTCAATTAAAAAAGTAAATTTTTTAACAAATAGTTGAATGTTCAACCCAAAAAATGAATTTTCAATCCAATAGTTGAATTTTCAACCCAAAAGATGAATTTTCTACAAAAAAAAATGCTACTAATCAGATGAATTTTTAAACCAAAAAGAATAAATTTCTATCAAAAAAGATAAATTTTCAACCAAAAATAGAATAGTTAAATATAAACAAAATCAATCAAAGATATGAATTTTCAACCAAAGAAATTAATTTTTAACAAAACACACAAATTTTCAACCAAATTTTTAATATTTAAATATTTGCAACCTAATACTTAAATTTTAGACCAAAGAATGAATAAAAAAATTTATAAATTTTCAAAATTATATGATTTTAGGCAATTTTAAGCTAGAAACATCAATCTATACATGAAAATTTGTTTTGAAGACTTTTTAAATATTCTTTTAAAAATTAATTTCGAAAAAATTATTTAAAAATTTTCCAAGAATTCGATAATAATTTTATAATCTTGGAATCTGAATTTTTCCTACAATTTTTTTAAAATAATGTAAAAGTGAAAAATTACCTTAAAATCATTCAAATTCTTTTCTGAACATTTTGAAAATCGTATTGAAAATTATTTTTAAATTATTTTTTTAAACAAAAAATTATTGTTAATTTTTCTCGGAATTTTGATACAAATTTTCTATTCATTTAAAAAATAAATAAATATCTGAATTCTATCAAAATGAAATAGAATTATGAGAATTCAAAGTCAATTATAGCAAATTAAAACTAAATTCTAGAAAAATAAAACTGAGCTCTAGCAAAATCAAATTTAATGCTAGAAAAATCAAATTTAATTGTGAGGGTTCAAATTCAATTATAGCAAATTCACATTTTAATTGAGTGAATAAAAATTTGATTCTAGAAAATTCAAATTGTATTATGAAAACTCAAGTCGAATTGTAGTAAATTCAAATTGAATTTGGAAAGTTAAAACTCAATTCTAGAAAATTTAAATTGAAATATGAAAATTCATATTGAATTGTGAAAAATCAAATTGAATTATGAAAATTCAAATTGAATTATGAAAATTTAAACTGAATTATGAAAATTCAAATTAAATTATTATAGTAAATTCATATTGAATTCTAGTAAATTTTAAGTTCAGTCCTGGTAAATTAAAATTGAATTCTAGTAAATTAAACTTGATGTCTAGCAAATTCAAATTGAATTATGAAA